>JANAVB010031619.1:6217890-6462618 GCA_029216955.1 Iris pallida
TATTATTGGTATATGTTGTATGTATGTATGTCTGTTGTGTATGTAGTATGTATGTATGAATGTCTGTATGTTATATTATATATACCAAAGATATATATTATTATACTTAATTATATATAAGAAGAAGGAGCAGTAGCAACCAGCTACAGCCAGGCCCCAAGAGTTCGAACCCAGCTCTCTGCTGAGAACAGCAGAACACCCCCCCCCGACCTTAAGTAAGCCCCACGACCCGATCATATATACTCGTAGTATATATGTATGAACAAAACCGAGAATTCGACAAACTAAAACCCTAAAATTTACCCCGACCTCGCGCGCCACCCCTCCCCCCCCCACGCGCGCGCTGCGACCCGCGCCGCCGCTAGGGTGGCCGGCCGCTGGCTGGAGGCGGCAGCGACAGCAAGGTCGTGCACAGCCTGGAAACAGAGCACACAGCAACCTTCTTCGAACCTAAATTCGACAGGTTATTGCTCAGCGCTCGCTTGTTGATTTTTCGATCCAGTTCTTCAGGTTTGAACCTAACCTATACCCCTTCGTTTCCCTTCAGATAGTTCATTTTAATTCGCTTTGTACGCGACGGAAAACGAGTCCTAAAACCGAGAAAAATCTCGATTTTTGGAATTTAGAAACTGTCCCGAAACCCAAAGTTGGTGGTCGATTTACGACCAGAATATTGTAAAACTTAGAAAACTTCTTGAACAGCCTTGTAGACAACATAACCGAGATTGAGACCCCACTTTTAGTTTATTTTCTAGTGGATTAAATTCTGTTTAAAACCAAAGTGAAAATTAGGAAAAAAAACTGATAAAAACTGTTTTGAAAACTTGAAAAACCATCCACACGACGTGCGTCCCGCCATTCCGGGCGACGTGGTCGCGAACCAAAAGCATCGAAAGGTGCGTAACGGCTTTGTGGTCATGTGGGATTTGATGGAATTCAAATTGGTCGCATGTGCACGACGAATTTGATGCGTATCCGTCAAAATTTACCGTATCAACCACTTTGCACAAACTCCAATTACTTTGTGCACGCTCGTCAGATCGAGACGAAACTTACGCCAACAGGACTGTATCATTTTTCTGGTCCTGTACGCCAAGTTTGGTCCAATTCTGAGACAGTTTTTATCTCTCATATGTTATTTTCATGTCTTGTTAATTCTATTGTATTTTCGTATTGTCGTCGGTTTGTGTACTTGTTCCATTCCTGACTGGAAACCAACATTTTTCAAGTTTAGCCGCGATCACTCTTAGCACTGGAAAGACAGGGGTATGATGAGGCCGACCTAGATAGTGGAACTAGTTATCATTTTATTAATTATAAAATCTTGTATTTTCTTTAATTTTAAATGATGTAAATGTTGTAGCAAACTTAGAAAATGTGAATGGACAGCAAATATTATATTTTTTGATTTTGAGCATTTATTACTTGCGGGCTTGACAGCGTTCTACCGTCGACTCTGCGGCGTAGGCTGGCTTGGACACGCCTCGTATCCGAAAAAGCGGGTGTGGGTCGTGACAAGTTTTTGTGGTAGCCCATGCAGGTCAGTTTTCGTAAAAGATTGCGAAATCGTGATGGTACATAAGTTAGTCGTACCATTGCGAGCCTGCGCCCAGGAAATGCTCATTCACAATTAGGATTAAAATAATTTAGGAGGATAACTAGGATAAGGGTCCCCTATTAATTGGGTAGTTAAGATTGTCTGATAGGCCATGCAAGTTGGATACAGAGTTGTTAAATTTAGATTGCTTGCTAGATCTTTATAGATACACTAATACTTTTGATATGACATTATGATCCATGTGGATCCACTATTCGCTTGGTTAGTTAGGCCTTCATCTTGATAATCTGTTCAATTTTTTTTTGCTCTATTAGATATAAACATCATATCATAAATTAGAATTGTCTATTTTAAATTTTCTTTTACTGTAAGGAGTTAGTTTATAATTTTTGATTCTGTTAATCGTGTACGAATCTCGAGTTAGATTTTGATTTTCACAAAACTCGAACTACTTATTCCTCCTTTCAAAAATCTCGCATATTTATATTTTGACTCTCTTGACCAATGCTGCTATTACAGCCTAGTTTTTGCAAGCTTACTCTTTTATCGAGCTTGATTCGAGATATATGTTTATTGGGGACGCTGTAGAACCCTAGAGGGGGGGTGAATAGGGAAATTAAAAATTAACTACAACAATTGAGGCAATAATGACAATTGAAAGTAAAGAGAAGAAAGATCAAATTGCAAGAATGTATCCTGGTATCCTCTTTTGAGGCAGTCCAGTCCCGGAACTCTCTCCGGCTTTAATCTACTATTTATCCAAATAGTACACACGAGTTTGGATCCGAAGAACTCGCCAACTTCAACACGAGTTTGGATCCGAAGACTCGCCAACTTCTACATACGAGTTTTCTTACGAAGGCTCGCCAACTTCAAACAAAAGAGAATGAGAACTTGTTGATCTTCTAACATGTGAAGATCGAAATGTACAACTCTTTAATACTCTAGCACTTTGGGAGAGGATGACAATGAAAAGCTTGGAAGAGTATTAATGGTGGAGCTCTTGGTTGTTGGAAAATTTATGGAAGAATTGGTGAGAAAGATCAAGAGAGAGAGAGCTTTCTTTTATAAGAGAACCAAGAGTTGGTGGCATTTAATGCTCTGAATACAGACAGACCGGCATGCCGACGGTATGCAGCGGCATACCGTCGGTATACCGTCCAAATAGTAACGGTCATATTAATGACCGTTTGAGAGCATTAAATGTGGCCATTAATGCTAGTCAGAGCAATTCGAAAAACCAAATATTTGAAACTCGGTATATCGCCGGTATGCCGGAGCATGCCACCGGTATACCGACAATTTGTCACAGCAAGTTTTGAGTTGCTAAAAACGGTATACCGCCGGTATGCCGGAGCATGCCGTCGGTATGCCGACAATTTGTCACAGCAACATTTGGGTTGCTAAAAACGGTATACCGTCGGTATGCCGGAGCATGCCGTCGGTATGTCGACAATTTGTCACAGCAACTTTCTGGACATAAAAGCGGTATACCGCCGGTATACCGGAGCATGCCGTCGGTATGCCGACTATTTGTCGCAGTAACTTTCTGTATGCCAAAAACGGTATACCGCCGGTATGCCGGAGCATACCGCCGATATGCCGCTCTGTAGCTATTTGATTTTTGACTTGTTCTTTTTACTGTCATTCGTCCTTAGGTGTTTACAGATATACCTAGACCAGTACAGACTCGAAGACTCTAAGCAGGAAGACGCCGTCTTATGCAGGAAGCGCCGGTAACTTGCTCCAGTCTTCAAAGTGAAAGAGATTTGCGCTTGAACGGAAGAACTCCATGTAGTCGATCTTCTGAGAATATTTGAATCTGAAGAACAAAAGACTAGACTACGAAGATGCTGTTAATTAATCAAAATAGAATGTGCCAACAAACTCTCCCATTTTGATAATTGACAAAATAGAGAGATAGCATCTTCAGGGAGTAGCTCCCCCGTAGGCAGACAGCTCCCCCTCAATACGATTTCTCCCCCTTTGTCACTTAGTCAAAGATGGGGATAACAAAATAGAAAAAGTGCATAATAAAAATGACACGAGTATATAAAGAGAAGCATACATTAATATATAGAAGTGAACAGAGAGTACATGCTTGACACAAACATATCATACTGAAAACATAAAAGACTCTCCACCATGAGAGCCGGACACTATAGAAAACCAGAGATAAAGTCCCCGAAGGATAGCAAACAACTAGTATCAACCACATACCGGTCCCCGAAGGACCACAAAAGACAACATAAAGACAAACACATAAAAACTAGAAAACACTCATAAACTGAAACCATCATCAAAAGGGAGTCCATCCCTACTCATCAGCCGGATCGTCATCATCACCCTGAGCTTGCTGGAAGGCGCCAAAAGGATCAATGCCGTCAGGGTACGTAAACCCATAGGCATTGGGGTCAGAGAAACGCGGGGCCGTGTACATGGGATCCTGAAGATTAAGATCCAGAAAGGCATCCCGGTCTTGCAGAGTGCGCTGAATAAAGTATCCCTGATCGTGGAAACGAGACTGGATCAGGGAGCCAAGTCCACGAGTCTGGGCCCGTATCTGCTCTTCCGCCTGGGCTATCCGCATATCAAAGTGCTGCTGAGTGAGCGGCATATAACGGCCCGAAGCAGGAGGGGTAGATGTGGGAGCAGCAGGAGTGGATGCCGGCTGCTCTTGGGAAGATGAGGCACGGGAAGTAGAGGCGCCAGCAAGGGTACGGGAGACAGCAAGATATGAGGGGACGCCATCAGAGGAGCAGAGAGATAGGTCAACATGTTTGGCCTCTAGAAGCAGAGTGATAAGGGAGCCATAGTAGAGGTTCTGCTTCCCCGAAGGTAAGACACGCCAGAATTGCAGAAGAAGAGTCTTCGGGAAGGAGAAGGGCTTCCGGGCATAGAGATAATACATGCAGACGAGAGCATCCCCGGTAATGGCGTCGTAGTTCCCGCCCTTAGGAAATAGTGTATGGCACACTATCCTATGGAGCTCGTAGTAAAACGGCTCCAGCTGGGTAGAGAGGGCCGGGATGGCAGGCGGGTTGGGGCCCTTGCAGATGATACGGCAGAATTTGTCGAAAGGTGACGCCGCCGAGGAGTTGAGAGCACCCAAGGTTGGCAATGGTTCCCCCTTGTCCGGGATACCGAGGATGGTCCCGACCTCCCGAGAAGTGAGACGGAAGTGACGGTCATTGACCATAGACTGAATGGCAGGGTGATCGTCGTCCCCGACCATGTTGCAATAGAAAAGTCGGACAGCGGCGGGGTAGACGGGAATTTGGCGCCGAAGTAGAGAGGAGAGCCCGGCGTCGTCAAACAAGGGAACGTGACCGGGAAAGAGGTTCCAGTTTATCGCCCGTCCCTTGAACACATTGTGATGGGCGAAGTACTGGAACCAAAGGTCGGCCGCCGAAGCGCTGGAGAAGACGCGTTGGTCATAGCCTTGCGGTTGCGGCACCAGAACGAAGGGATTGAACAAGGAGGAGGATCGGGGGCGCTTGGGGTTTGCCATGAGGAGAGATAGGTTTGGTTCTTTAGAGTGGATGAAAGAGGAGTAGGAGAAGTGAAGGAAGAAGGAGGATTTTTAAAGAGGAGGAGGAAGATGAAGAGATGATTTTGAAAGGGGAGGAGGGTGGGAACGGTTGTAGAGGAGGAGTAAATGAAATGGAGTTGAAAAGGTGGAGGAAGTTATGAGGGTGGAGTAAAAAGATGAGAGAAAAGGGGGGAAGTGATTGAAGAGAATTAAATGAGATGGGAGTTGAAGAGATGGGTAGTTAAGATAGATGGGATGGATGAGAGAGAATAGAAGAGGGTAAAAAGGAATAAATAAAGTATGGAAGAAAGGTGGGCCCGGTACCTGAGTTGATGTCCTGTCAGCCGCTATCCGGCATACCGGCGGTATACCGACGTGTACCGACGGTATGCCGAGTTTTGAAACAGAACCTAATTCTGCCTCGAAAAACGGCATGCCGCCGGTATACCGCTGTATACCGTCGGTGTGCCGGCCGAGATGAATTAAGGACCAAAGGATAAAATGCCTAGTTCACGGCATAAGAAAGAGAAGCGATCTTCCGGGAGAGGCTTAGTGAAGATATCGGCTAATTGATAGGTAGTATCAATAAATTCAAGACGGATATCTCCTTTTTGCTGATGGTCACGAAGAAAATGGTGTCTAATTTCAATGTGCTTCGTGCGTGAGTGACAAATCGAGTTTTTCGTGAGATTGATAGAGCTAGTGTTATCACATTTAATAGGGATGCAAGAATGAGAAATGCCATAATCTAAAAGTGTTTGTGACATCCAAAGAATTTGTGCACAACAACAACCAGCCTCAATATACTCTGCCTCAATGGTTGAAAGAGCAAGAGAGTTTTGCTTCTTACTAAACCACGATACCAAGGACTTCCCGAGGAATTGACATGTGCCACTAGTGCTTTTTCGGTCAATCTTGCATCCGGCAAAATCTGCATCCGAAAAGCCGTGAAGCTCAAAGAATGAGAATTTCGGATACCAAAGACCCATGTTAATGGTGCCTTTGAGATAACGAAAAATGCGCTTAACGGCACTCAAATGTGATTCCTTTGGATTGGCTTGATATCGTGCACACAAGCAAACACTAAACATGATATCCGGACGGCTAGCAGTTAAATAAAGTAAGCTACCGATTATACCTCGATACTTACGAATGTCGAACGATGTGCCATCTTCATCATTGTCAAGCTTTGTCGTTGTGGCCATAGGAGTCCTCATTGATTTGGATGAGTCGAGGTCGAAGCGCTTGAGGAGGTCCTTTGTATATTTTGCTTGATTGATGAAGGTTCCTTTGGGTCCTTGTTTGATTTGTAACCCCAAGAAGAAAGAGAGTTCACCCATCATACTCATTTCAAACTCTTCCTGCATAACTTTGGCAAATTCTACACAAAGTATGTTGTTAGTAGAACCAAAAATAATATCATCAACATAAATTTGAACCAATAAGAGAGTCCCATCATGGGATTTAATAAAAAGTGTGGTGTCAACTTTCCCCTTTGAAAAATTGTGAGAAACAAGAAAAGAGCTAAGACGCTCATACCAAGCACGTGGAGCTTGTTTGAGGCCATAAAGGGCTTTATGGAGTTTGAAGACGTGATTAGGAAATTGAAAAATTTTAAAACCGGGAGGTTGTTTAACATAAACTTCCTCTTTAATAACACCATTTAGAAAAGCACTCTTAACATCTGTCACGACCCGTATCCACTGTTAGGGTACGAGAACGTAACAACGCCCAGCCTACGCCGCAATGTCGGCGGTAGAACGCTGTCCTAGGTCAATCATCTAACAATACCAAAGTACCTGTACAGTTTATACTCTCCGAATGGAGGTGACATAACAATATACATCTCAATCACATCTAGGGTAGAAGAACGAAAGACAGAAGATAGATAGTAACTCAAAGAGAACCATAGCATAGATGAAATAAGACTAAGTGTCTAAGATACATAACATCCAGAATGTCAACTCATAATACAAGACTAAGAGTCTATACATCTCCACATCTCAAAATACAACTCAGAATGTGAGACAAAAGTAAATATAGAAAAGACTGCCTAGACTAAACTGGTCTAGACTACTGGAACAACATCCTCAGCTGCAGGTGGATCCTGCTGAGGGTCCACAACATAAGTATCATCTAGTCCTGCTCCATAATAGGTAGACACCAGGGCCTCCTCCTCATCCTCTGTAATATTTTCAACAGGTCCAATCAGGACGGGAACGAGCACAATACATCTCACGCAGTGCATAGTATGATAGGAGATATAAAGCATGCAATAGAGTAAAATACAGGAACTGCTGAAGGAAGATACATGTAGCAAAAGAGATAGCTGTAAAGGAAATATCTACTGTATATAGAGAACTAGCAGTGTCTAGTGAGTCAGAGTAAAATATAGACATGTGAAAAGGGCATAGGAGATTCATGATTACAGCTAGAAGTGATTCATGACTACAGCTACTGGGGTAATATCCACATGACTATTTCCACTCCCCCATCCCCAATCAATACACAAGGATCCGTTCAAGTTATGTTAAGATTCATGATAAGCCCATAAATGGGAGATTCATGAGAGGCTCTGTGAATCATGAGAGTACATGAGTCACAAGCGATTCGTGAATCTATGAAAGCATAGAGATACATGATGATTCGTGAAAAGCACAAACATGCTGTATCTGATGCTCCCGAAGGGGATAACATCTCATAAAAAGATCCATATAGTACCAATCCGTGATAACAATCGTGTCAGCATCAAGTAAAGTAATCTAGAGTAAGAATATAAATCCTGGCAAATATGAAACGGTCAGAGAATGTACTCGCCTGATAACTGAATGTCTGAAGAAGATATACTGTCTGAGAAGAGGTGTATGGCTCCTAATCAGAGCAATACAAGTCACAATGTATCCACAATGGTAAAAATAGAGTGTACAATGCATACTACATGATTCTAGGTCAATCTGGTCAAAAGTCAACTCTGGGTCAACTCTAATAGTTAAACTAGGTCACAGGAAGTCATACGAGGTCACAGGAAATCAAACTAAGTCAAAAAGAGTCAAACAAGGTCAAACAAGTCAAATACTAGTCAACATGATCAATCTGGGTCAAGTCTAGGTCAAACTTAGACCAACTAAGGTTTTGGGTCAAACAAAGACCAGTCAGTAAGGTAATTAGGTCAGACTAGTTAAACTAGTCATTTTAGGTTAGTCCTAGTCAAATCTAGGTCAATTAGGTCAACTTTGACCTAAGGTTGACTTTGGTCAACCCTTAGTCAACAAGGGTTTCTAGTAGGGTTTTGGGCCATTAGGGCTAGCCCCAAAGCCATAGGCTAAATACTCTTGGCCATAAGCCATAGTCATGGGGTTTCATAGAACCTATACCTAGTAGTTATACATATATATATATATCTATATATATAGATAGACTCTATCTACCTACTACCCATATGTCAAAATAGGAATAATATATATAATACAACCCACACTCACATATATATATATAAACATAATAACACTTTATATATCTAATGCAATATTTATATATTATATATATATATATATATATATATATATATATATATATATATATATATATATACATATATATATATATAAACTTATATATCATATATACATATAGAGAGGGAAGAGAGAGACACTTAGAGTGAGAGAGAGAGAATGAAAGAGAGAAGGACAGGAAAGGAGAGGGGGTGACTGAACAGTGGACAGGAGGGGGGGTGTTCTCAGATTTCCTGAGAACAGGAATTGCCCCCCCCCCCCCCCACAGAATACACACACACACACAGTACATATATACATATGTATGTATATACATACACAACAACCTACACACACAACCAAATACCCTAAAAACTCACCCACACACACACATACACATATACTACATATATACATACTAAAATACCTATATACTATGTATAAATCATGTCAAAAATAGATTTAAAACTCAATTTTGAAAACTGGAAATAATCCTAAAACTGGAAAATCAGGACTGTAAACCCTCGACTTAGGTTAGACCAAACTCCAACTAAACCGAGCTAAGACAACCTAATCTTGGTTGGTAATTGAAGCCCCTAGGTTAGTCTAGGATCCTAATGGCCTGACACGGTGTCACGACACGACACGGCGTGTCCACGAGGGTCTAAAGTCACTCGGGTAAATGAGAATACACTGATACACACGTATCAGTGCAAAACTAAAAAGGGTCTAGGACACGACACAAGGCGACACAGGCCTCGTGCTCGTACCCGAAGGTGCGCCTAGGGTTGGGCTTCGTGTCCATGGGCCTGATACGTGTCTACGTGTCGTGTAGAGTGGACAGGACACGCGTATCAGGAGCCCTAAAATACGTGTTTTAGACCGCGTGTCAGTGTTTTCGCGTGTCTCGTGTTCGCGACACGGGACACGTGACACCACGTGGTTGTGTCCAATGTGTTCGCCTATGGATAGGCTTCGTGTCCATGACACTACGAAGTGTCCACGTGTCGTGTACAGTGAACACGACACGCTCAAAGTCAAGTGTCTATGTGTGCGTGCACTGTCAGTGCACGACCAGTGCACGTGTCCGTGCTCTCTCGACACGACACCAACGTGTCTTAAACTCGAGGGGGGCATGACAGAGGTTGCCCCCTCCTCTGTGTCAAATTTCCTGTGTCCTCGTGTCCTACAGTGTCCGTGCTAAGTGTTGAGTAGCAGGGGAGGCTGCACAGCCTCGTGCACGCGTGTCGAGGGGTCGTGTGCTCCACACGTGGCACGTAGGGCCTCGTGCTCGTGTCAATGGGTAGCCTAGGTCTAGGACTAGGGATTAGGTATGACACTTTGTGTCCACGACACGTGTGGTCATGACACGAAGTGTCGAACAGTGGGGTTTAATCAGTGTGCAGTGCAGTGCAGTGCTTAACAGTGTATTCGTGTCCAATTTGGACATGGACACGACACGATAACGTGCTCAGTCCTAGGGTTTCGTGTCCTACATGTCTAGGGCTACCCAAAAATATAATTTGTTTCACAAAAACATAAGGTTTAGTCCTAAGTGGCATTTACACAAACACTGAAATTAAGACACAGACACGTGTCCGATACGGACACCAAAACACATCAAAATCCCACCAAACTTTACCCACAGTATTGTTATCCCTATATGAATGCATTTATGAAAGAAAAACAGGAATTTGACTAGGTTTGTGAGAAAATACCTATTGAGTGAAAACTCAAGAAAACAATTTCTTGGGGGGAGGGGGGGGTTGTTCACTGTCCTTGGGGGTGCCCACAGCTAGGGTATCCTTGCTAGCTAGCCTTCCTTGGTATCCTCACTAGTAGGGGGTTCCAACGCAAGAAACGGGGCTCAATTTGGTGGAGAAATGGTCAAGTTATGGAGGTGTGAAGTTGAGGGAAAACCTAAACTCCAATGTATTGAAAATGAAGCCTTTCTTGTGAAGGGTGTACACATATGGAGGGGGGTGTTCTTGGCTGCCATGGGGGGGTAGGGGTAGGCTATAGGGTCCCCTTCCACCTTGCAAGACTTAGTCTCTAAGGCTTTGACTAGGGGTTAGATATTCTAGGTTTCTAAAATATCCTAGAAAGTTAAATATCTAGATATTTATCAACCTAGATATTTACACATAAAGTAAATATCTACACTTAGTCTTCTAGGTTAGTGACTAACCCCTAGATTAGGGTAACTAGGTTAGGGATTATCAAGTCACTAATCAAAAGTCCATGAATAGTAAAATCTCACTAATCCTACTTAATTCCTAGAAAATTACCAAAATATCCCTTAGGCTAAAAATCACTAAAATGATATTCTAAGCCTATGGTCAAGTTCTCATGGTCATGGCAACTTCTAGGTTAGAGAAACTAGGGTTTACACTAAGGTTTACTAACAAAGTCACAAAGTCATAAGTCATGACTTAGCATGACTTTAGAATTGGTTTAACGTAACTAAAATCACCAGAAAATCATACCATGACTAAAATACCACTAATAAATAATAAAAATAATAATTTTTCAAAAATCCCCAATTTTCAGAAACAGGGTGTTACAAGTCTACCCACCTTAAATAATTTCGTCCTCGAAATTTAGATGGTCGTACTCCTTCTAGGTCAACCTCCAATAATCAAGGACGAAGCCACTACCTAGGCAACATACAAGGTCAACAAGCAAAATATGGGTAGTAGACCTATACTGGGTCATGTCCAAAAATTGGCTAACAGTTTTAGGTCATAGGGTGTCCTTAAATCAAATCGAAGCCAAAAGTAACTCCATGGGGTAAATCAGGATGGAGTCTCGGGTCAGGAAAATCGTACTAAGCAAATAAAGCACACAATGGTATGCCTGAGTGGGACACTAAGGTCATAGGTGTAGTATGTCATGTCTAGGTCAGGTATGTGAAGTCAGTTTTGAGAAAACAACTAGTCTTGTGCTCCTAATTTAAAAGTCACGGTAATGTACCTATGATGATCATAATTTAGAGTGGGAAAGGTCTATGGTCTAAATTAAGCCAGAAATTGTGGTGCAATAGTAGTACCAGGGGAACAGGTTAAATGGAACAGTCTGTGGTCTCATCTAGATGCACTAGTCATTCTAGATCAATACTGTCCTATGGTATCAAAACGTACAAGCAATCTAGGATGTCCTAATTGGGAAGGTAAGGGAACGACAATCATCAAGGCTATAGGGTCGTCTACCATCCTATATGAAAATAGGTCATTAACAAGTGAGAAATTATTAAAGTTACCATTCCATAAAAAGAAAATTGAAAATTTAGGTACAACAATCACAAATAGATTTTTGTCTTGACATGATCTAAGTTGATCAATTTCAGATAAACTGGGATTTGGGCAAGATGGGAAATCAATGAAATCAAGTATGAGCACGAGCATCCAATGATGAAGATCCAGGTCATGATTAAATTTAATCCAACTAGATATGAATACGAGGTTCATAGGTGATAAAATAATTCCAAGGAGAATTGTCAAGGCTGTTGCGGACAAGATTCTAGGGCAAGTTTAACTGTCTCCATCCACGTAGATTAATATATGAAAAGGCGAACCAAAATGCAATAGGTTGATCAGACCATCATGCGCCGGTTCTGATTAGACAATATGTTAGTGGGTGCGCACCCAATAAAATATATCATGATCAAGCTCGAAAAAGGATAAGCTTGTAAAACTAAGGATAAATTCATAGCATAAGATATAAGTAAGGGTGGAAATGATGAAAGAAGATACATAGTCCAAGATTCTTAACCAATCGGGTCAAGCATTCAAGGTAAGGTACAAGGTTAAGTATTTGAGGGTTCAAGCAGAACACCATCACATGCCAGGTCGAAAGAATTGAGCCAAGGTGGATCTCTAACTGAAATAAGAACCAATTTAGCATCATGGTAGAGGTTAGGGTTTAGCCATTTGACCAGAAAATCATGTCAAGGAAATAGAGTACAAGGAGACGGGTTTTAGTGGGACATGGAATACCTACATGAAGGTAGGCTAGTCTAGGTCTTACATGTGAAGTTTGTTGGGAGGTAACAGCTAGTATTATACTCTGAATATCTAAGTCACGGTAAAGGACATTCAATGATCTAGAATAGAAAGTGGGAGTTCGAGACGTGACAAATTGATGCAAAAATTGAAGAAGGTCAAATTAACTCATGAAATAAAATTAATCAGGAATCTAGTAAAAAATTTAGGAACACAGTCCTAGGGATAGATAGGCTACTAGATGAATATAGTTAGGGTTCGATCAATCAAGGGTCAAGGTTAGAAGGTCTCAATAAAGTCTTGATTTGAGGAAATGTCGAGTAAGTCAGGTTTGGGTTACAGTCACATAGATTGGTAGTAGGAGTTGAGCAAGATGCAAAAATAGAGGAGACAGTTCATTTCAATGAAAAGCAATTAGCAAGAGGATTAGATGGCAAGAAACAGATAAGAGTTTTCTCATAAATGTGATTGAGTACCCTAAAATAAAAGATATTAATCTAACACTAAGAAATTAAAATCAACAACTACAAAAATTTAAAATTATCAACTAACACCAGGATTCAAAGTTCTACAGTGAATCCTCCAAATCAAATTTAATCAAGGAAAAAGGAGTTTAAATCGTAATTTCAAATGAGATTCTCAAGGGTCATCCCAGGAATCTCTCAAGGTATCCTAGCAGTGATTGAGTATCCACTCTCTCTAAGCCTATTCCTCAAATCCTATCGCAGGCTGTAGTGATACTCTAGTTCGAATACCACTACATAAACTCGACCTGCATGGGCCACCACTAAAAACGTGTCACGACCCGCATCTACTGTTAGGGTACGAGAACGTAACAACGCCCAGCCTACGCCGCAGTGTCGGCGGTAGAACGCTGTCCTAGGTCAATCATCTAACAATACCAAAGTACCTGTACAGTTTATACTCTCCGAATGGAGGTGACATAACAATATACATCTCAATCACATCTAGGGTAGAAGAACGAAAGACAGAAGATAGATAGTAACTCAAAGAGAACCATAGCATAGATAAAATAAGACTAAGTGTCTAAGATACATAACATCCAGAATGTCAACTCATAATACAAGACTAAGAGTCTATACATCTCCACATCTCAAAATACAACTCAGAATGTGAGACAAAAAGTAAATATAGAAAAGACTGCCTAGACTAAACTGGTCTAGACTACTGGAACAACATCCTCAGCTGCAGGTGGATCCTGCTGAGGGTCCACAACATAAGTATCATCTAGTCCTGCTCCATAATAGGTAGACACCAGGGCCTCCTCCTCATCCTCTGTAATATTTTTAACAGGTCCAATCAGGACGGGAACGAGCACAATACATCTCACGCAGTGCATAGTATGATAGGAGATATAAAGCATGCAATAGAGTAAAATATAGGAACTGCTGAAGGAAGATACATGTAGCAAAAGAGATAGCTGTAAAGGAAATATCTACTGTATATAGAGAACTAGCAGTGTCTAGTGAGTCAGAGTAAAATATAGACATGTGAAAAGGGCATAGGAGATTCATGATTACAGCTAGAAGTGATTCATGACTACAGCTACTGGGGTAATATCCACATGACTATTTCCACTCCCCCATCCCCAATCAATACACAAGGATCCGTTCAAGTTATGTTAAGATTCATGATAAGCCCATAAATGGGAGATTCATGAGAGGCTCTGTGAATCATGAGAGTACATGAGTCACAAGCGATTCGTGAATCTATGAAAGCATAGAGATACATGATGATTCGTGAAAAGCACAAACATGCTGTATCTGATGCTCCCGAAGGGGATAACATCTCATGAAAAGATCCATATAGTACCAATCCGTGATAACAATCGTGTCAGCATCAAGTAAAGTAATCTAGAGTAAGAATATAAATCCTGGCAAATATGAAACGGTCAGAGAATGTACTCGCCTGATAACTGAATGTCTGAAGAAGATATACTGTCTGAGGAGAGGTGTATGGCTCCTAATCAGAGCAATACAAGTCACAATGTATCCACAATAGTAAAAATAGAGTGTACAATGCATACTACATGATTCTAGGTCAATCTGGTCAAAAGTCAACTCTGGGTCAACTCTAATAGTTAAACTAGGTCACAGGAAGTCATACTAGGTCACAGGAAATCAAACTAAGTCAAAAAGAGTCAAACAAGGTCAAACAAGTCAAATACTAGTCAATATGATCAATCTGGGTCAAGTCTAGGTCAAACTTAGACCAACTAAGATTTTGGGTCAAACAAAGACCAGTCAGTAAGGTAATTAGGTCAGACTAGTTAAACTAGTCATTTTAGGTTAGTCCTAGTCAAATCTAGGTCAATTAGGTCAACTTTGACCTAAGGTTGACTTTGGTCAACCCTTAGTCAACAAGGGTTTCTAGTAGGGTTTTGGGCCATTAGGGCTAGCCCCAAAGCCATAGGCTAAATACTCTTGGCCATAGGCCATAGTCATGGGGTTTCATAGAACCTATACCTAGTAGTTATACATATATATATATATATATATATATATATATATATATATATATATATATATATATATATATATATATATATATATATATATATATATATAGATAGACTCTATCTACCTACTACCCATATGTCAAAATAGGAATAATATATATAATACAACCCACACTCACATATATATATATATAAACATAATAACACTTTATATATCTAATGCAATATTTATATTATATATATATATATATATATATATATATATATATACATATATATATATATATAAACGTATATATCACATATACATATAGAGAGGGAAGAGAGAGACACTTAGAGTGAGAGAGAGAGAATGAAAGAGAGAAGGACAGGAAAGGAGAGGGGGTGACTGAACAGTGGACAGGAGGGGGGGGTGTTCTCAGATTTCCTGAGAACAGGAATTGCCCCCCCACACAGAATACACACACACACACAGTACATATATACATATGTATGTATATACATACACAACAACCTACACACACAACCAAATACCCTGAAAACTCACCCACACACACACATACACATATACTACATATATACATACTAAAATACCTATATACTATGTATAAATCATATCAAAAATAGATTTAAAACTCAATTTTGAAAACTGGAAATAATCCTAAAACTGGAAAATCAGGACTGTAAACCCTCGACTTAGGTTAGACCAAACTCCAACTAAACCGAGCTAAGACAACCTAATCTTGGTTGGTAATTGAAGCCCCTAGGTTAGTCTAGGATCCTAATGGCCTGACACGGTGTCACGACACGACACGGCGTGTCCACGAGGGTCTAAAGTCACTCGGGTAAATGAGAATACACTGATACACACGTATCAGTGCAAAACTAAAAAGGGTCTAGGACACGACACAAGGCGACACAGGCCTCGTGCTCGTACCCGAAGGTGCGCCTAGGGTTGGGCTTCGTGTCCATGGGCCTGATACGTGTCCACGTGTCGTGTAGAGTGGACAGGACACGCGTATCAGGAGCCCTAAAATACGTGTTTTAGACCGCGTGTCAGTGTTTTCCGCGTGTCTCGTGTTCGCGACACGGGACACGTGACACCACGTGGTTGTGTCCAATGTGTTCGCCTATGGATAGGCTTCGTGTCCATGACACTACGAAGTGTCCACGTGTCGTGTACAGTGAACACGACACGCTCAAAGTCAAGTGTCTGTGTGTGCGTGCACTGTCAGTGCACGACCAGTGCACGTGTCCGTGCTCTCTCGACACGACACCAACGTGTCTCAAACTCGAGGGGGGCATGACAGAGGTTGCCCCCTCCTCTGTGTCAAATTTCCTGTGTCCTCGTGTCCTACAGTGTCCGTGCTAAGTGTCGAGTAGCAGGGGAGGCTGCACAGCCTCGTGCACGCGTGTCGAGGGGTCATGTGCTCCACACGTGGCACGTAGGGCCTCGTGCTCGTGTCAATGGGTAGCCTAGGTCTAGGACTAGGGATTAGGCATGACACTTTGTGTCCACGACACGTGTGGTCATGACACGAAGTGTCGAACAGTGGGGTTTAATCAGTGTGCAGTGCAGTGCAGTGCAGTGCTTAACAGTGTGTTCGTGTCCAATTTGGACACGGACACGACACGATAACGTGCTCAGTCCTAGGGTTTCGTGTCCTACATGTCTAGGGCTACCCAAAAATATAATTTGTTTCACAAAAACACAAGGTTTAGTCCTAAGTGCATTTACACAAACACTGAAATTAAGACACAGACACGTGTCCGATACGGACACCAAAACACATCAAAATCCCACCAAACTTTACCCACAGTATTGTTATCCCTATATGAATGCTTTTATGAAAGAAAAACAGGAATTTGACTAGGTTTGTGAGAAAATACCTATTGAGTGAAAACTCAAGAAAACAACTTCTTGGGGGGGGGGGGTTGTTCACTGTCCTTGGGGGTGCCCACAGCTAGGGTATCCTTGCTAGCTAGCCTTCCTTGGTATCCTCACTAGTAGGGGGTTCCAACGCAAGAAACGGGGCTCAATTTGGTGGAGAAATGGTCAAGTTATGGAGGTGTGAAGTTGAGGGAAAACCTAAACTCCAATGTATTGAAAATGAAGCCTTTCTTGTGAAGGGTGTACACATATGGAGGGGGGTGTTCTTGGCTGCCATGGGGGGGTAGGGGTAGGCTATAGGGTCCCCTTCCACCTTGCAAGACTTAGTCTCTAAGGCTTTGACTAGGGGTTAGATATTCTAGGTTTCTAAAATATCCTAGAAAGTTAAATATCTAGATATTTATCAACCTAGATATTTACACATAAAGTAAATATCTACACTTAGTCTTCTAGGTTAGTGACTAACCCCTAGATTAGGGTAACTAGGTTAGGGATTATCAAGTCACTAATCAAAAGTCCATGAATAGTAAAATCTCACTAATCCTACTTAATTCCTAGAAAATTACCAAAATACCCCTTAGGCTAAAAATTACTAAAATGATATTCTAAGCCTATGGTCAAGTTCTCATGGTCATGGCAACTTCTAGGTTAGAGAAACTAGGGTTTACACTAAGGTTTACTAACAAAGTCACAAAGTCATAAGTCATGACTTAGCATGACTTTAGAATTGGTTTAACGTAACTAAAATCACCAGAAAATCATACCATGACTAAAATACCACTAATAAATAATAAAAATAATAATTTTTCAAAAATCCCCAATTTTCAGAAACAGGGTGTTACAACATCCATTTGAAATAGCTTAAAGTCATTAAAACAAGCAAAGGCACAAAGCATACGAATGGATTCAAGACGTGCAACCGGAGCATAAGTTTCGTCGTAGTCAATGCCTTCCTCTTGGTTATAGCCTTGAGCAACCAATCGGGCTTTGTTACGAGTCACTAATACCAAGGGGGAGTTTGTTGAACCAAAGCTCATAAGGAGTCTTCTTAGTAATAGGTCTAATTAAGACTCTATTAATAACATGACACGCTGTATTAACGGCTTCCGCCCAAAAATATTGGGGGAGCTTATATTGGTTTAACATAACCCAGGCCATATCACCAAGGGTTCTATTCTTTCTCTCCACAACACCATTTTGTTGAGGAGTACGAGGACAAGCAAAATTATGTCCAAAACCATGCTTTTTACAAAATCTTTTGAAATCAACATTATCAAATTCTCCTCCATGATCACTCCTAATTTTGTTGATAGAAAAACCTTTCTCATTTTGAACACGTTTACAAAAAGCAACAAATTTATGAAAAGTATCACTTTTGCAAGCAAGAAAAATAACCCAAGTAAATCTCGAAAAATCATCAACTAAAACAAAAGCATAAAGTTTGCCACCAAGGCTAGCTACTCTACTAGGGCTGAAAAGATCCATATGAATAAGTTGAAGAGGTCTAGTGGTACTCACAGAGTTGATGGATTTGAAGGATGACTTGTCAACTTACTTTTCTCGCATTCTTCACATACCATATCCTTTTTGAAGGGGATACTAGGAAGTCCTCGTACAAGCTTCTTGGAGGCGAGGCGAGAGATGGTATCCATGTTGGCGTGTCCAAGCCTCATGTGCCAAAGCCAACTCTCATCGTTCTTTGCAACTAGGCACCTGTCATTGTTAATACCTTCAACAAGATAAAGAACATAAATGTTGTTTTCTCTAATGCCTTCATACACAATAGTTCCATTGGAGCTATCGGTAATGTAGCATTTAAGTTTAACAAACTTGATATCATAGCCATTATCGGTAAGATGGCTAATACTAAGGAGGTTATGTTTGAGATTAGTAACAAGACATACATTATTAATACAAGGATAAGGAGGAGAACCGATATTACCATTTCCAATAATATAACCTTTAAGATTGTTACCGAAGGAGACGTGTCCTTCCTTCTTCATCGATAGCGTTATAAAAAGTGAAGCATCACCGGTCATGTGCCGTGAACAACCGCTATCGAGAATCCACTTGCTTCTAGCATGAGAAGGATTCGTCACCTACAACATAAGTTGAAGATGAACATTTTGGTACCCATGATCTTATGGGTCCTTGAGTGTTAGTCTGAGGAACCCATTTAAGAACTCTCATGTCAACTTGTTTTCTTGTATAACAAAAATTAGAAGTATGACCGAGCAAACCACAATAATTGCACATTAAAGAAGATCTAGAAGAAGAAGTGTGAGTGTTGTGCATATGTGCGTTTCTAGTGTGAGAAGTTCTACCATGAGTGTTATGATGATAGTAAAATGCATGATGAGAGGTGTTCTTCTTAACAAAAGGTCCTTTTCTTGTGTTAGAAAAGGAGTTGTGTGTAGTGTTCATGTAATGGTTATGCCTAGCATTGTGATGAGTGTGGGGGTGTCTTGGAGCATGCATGTGAGTAGTATTCTTATTACCTAAATTCTTACTCCGTGTAAGAAGATCATTATACTTAATAGAAGTAGAATATTCTCTTCTATTAGCATCTTGACATTTGTACATAGCAAATTCATAAGAGCTTCTCATGGATTGAATCTCATCATCCTTTTTCTTGATGGTGTCAAGAGATTCTCGAAACTTGAGTCGCAAAGACTCCATTTCATCCGTGTCAGAAATAGGAGATTTTCCCTTCACATCAATAATGATGCTTGAGAGCCTCTCTACTTCAAGTTGAAGAGCCTCAACCTCCTTAAGAGATTTCTTGTATTTATTCCGAACACCTTTGTGTTCTTCATGTAACTCAAGAATGGCTTTCTCCAAATCATCATAGGTAAGAGTGTTTAAGGAAAAATCATCAAGTACCTCATCGGTTGCCATAAGACAGACGTTGGCATTGTGTTTGCTCTCCTTGTCATTGTCGGAGTCGCTTGCGTCGCTTTCACACCAAATGCTAGTGTTGGCGAACTTTCTGGAGGATGAGCTTCCCTTGCTAGGCTTCTCGTACTTGCTTGAGTCTTTTCGTATCATCGGACAATCCCTCTTGATGTGTCCGGGTCTTCTGTATTGATAGCACGCCGGGTCTTCTTCATTGTCCCGTCTGGAGCGGTTGGCCTTGTTGAACTTTAGGAACTTCCGGAAGTGCTTAGCTGTGAGAGCTATTTCTTCATCGTCGTCCGACTCATTATCGTCAGAGCTATCCTTGGAGTAGGACCTTGATGCTTTGAGAGCAAGAGTCTTCTCCTTTTTTTTGGTCTTCTCCTTCTCCTTCTCTTGAATGGAGGATTCCTCTTGATCCTTCATGTCAAGCTCGTGAGTCATTAGCTTACCCATGAGGGTCTCTAGGTTCATGACGGTTAGATCGTTCCCCTCAATGATTGCGGTAGCTTTCGGACTCCAAGCTTTCGTCAATCCTCTAAGAATCTTCCTTATCTTTTCATGAAAGGGATATTCCTTTCCAAGAGAAGAGAGAGGGTTAATAATGTCACCAAAACGAGTAAACATGCTAGCAATAGATTCATCATGCTTCATTTTAAAAGACTCATATTCGTGCGTGAGTCTACTGATCTTGGATTCCTTTACTTGTGAAGTTCCCTCGTGTGTGACTTCAAGTAACTTCCAAATCTCATTGGAAGTCTTGCAAGTAGAGATTCGATTGAATTCACTACTGTCGAGAGCACAGTAAAGAGCGTTCATTGCCTTGGCATCTCGACAAGCAAGCTTCTTGATGTTTTCAGTGAGTGTTTCCCGAAGGGTGTCAGAAGCAATATCCTCAATAGCTCTGGAAGGAGTAGGAAGACCATTTATCACGCAATCCCATAAATCGAAATCTATGGACTTTAGATAAATGCCCATCCTAATCTTCCAGTAGTTATAGTTGGTACCATCAAATAGGAGAGGCCTATTTGTAGAGTGTCCCTCATTGTGAAACGTGTTGATGCTAGGGTTAGAGGCCATGGATCACTCAAGGGTGTAAATCCAAATCAAGAGAACGAAGCTCTGATACTAATTGTAGAACCCTAAAGGGGGGGTGAATAGGGAAATTAAAAATTAACTACAACAATTGAGGCAATAATGACAATTGAAAGTAAAGAGAAGAAAGATCAAATGCAAGGATGTATCCTGGTATCCTCTTTTGAGGCAGTCCAGTCCCGGAACTCTCTCCGACTTTAATCCACTATTTATCCAAATAGTACACACGAGTTTGGATCCGAAGAACTCGCCAACTTCAACACGAGTTTGGATCCGAAGACTCGCCAACTTCTACACACGAGTTTTCTTACGAAGGCTCGCCAACTTCAAACAAAAGAGAATGAGAACTTGTTGATCTTCTAACACGTGAAGATCGAAATGTACAACTCTTTAATACTCTAGCACTTTGGGAGAGGATGACAATGAAAAGCTTGGAAGAGTATTAATGGTGGAGCTCTTGGTTGTTGGAAACTTTATGGAAGAGTTGGTGAGAAAGCTCAAGAGGGAGTGAGCTTTCTTTTATAAGAGAACCAAGAGTTGGTGTCATTTAATGCTCTGAATACAGACAGACCGGCATGCCGGCGGTATGCAGCGGCATACCGTCGGTATACCGTCCAAATAGTAACGGTCATATTAATGACCGTTTGAGAGCATTAAATGTGGCCATTAATGCTAGTCAGAGCAATTCGAAAAACCAAATATTTGAAACTCGGTATACCGCCGGTATGCCGGAGCATGCCGCCGGTATGCCGACAATTTGTCACAGCAAATTTTGAGTTGCTAAAAACGGTATACCGCCGGTATGCCGGAGCATGCCGTTGGTATGCCGATAATTTGTCACAGCAACATTTGGGTTGCTAAAAATGGTATACCGTCGGTATTCCGGAGCATGCCGTCGGTATGCCGACAATTTGTCACAGCAACTTTCTGGACATAAAAAGCGGTATACCGCCGGTATGCCGGAGCATGCCATCGGTATGCCGACTATTTGTCACAGCAACTTTCTGTATGCCAAAAATGGTATACCGCCGGTATGCCGGAGCATACCGTCGGTATGCCGCTCTGTAGCTATTTGATTTTTGACTTGTTCTTTTTACTGTCATCCGTCCTTAGGTGTTTACAGATATACCTAGACCAGTACAGACTCAAAGACTCTAAGCAGGAAGACGCCGTCTTATGCAGGAAGACGCCGTCTTATGCAGGAAGCGCCGGTAACTTGCTCCAGTCTTCAAAGTGAAAAAGATTTGCGCTTGAACGGAAGAACTCCATGTAGTCGATCTTCTGAGAATATTTGAATCTGAAGAACAGAAGACTAGACTACGAAGATGCTGTTAATTAATCAAAATAGAATGTGCCAACAGACGCCCGCTAACATATTGTCTAATTAGAATCATTGTATTACGGTCTGATCAACCATGATGCATTTGGTTCGCTTTTTATCTAATTATCCTACGTGGATTGAGATGTAGATGTCTCTAGGATCTCATCCATGACTGCTTTGACAATTTATCTTGAATTATACATTCGTCTTTGAATCACGTAATTATATTCAGCGACATCTCTCTTGAACTCTTTATTTTTTTTGTCTTTAGCTGATTAGAAAGACGAAAGCTTGTAAATGATAGATAGATACAGAGTATTCCTCATGGCCATGATAGTTGTATACGCAAGTGTAGCTACTATCAGCCAGCTCTGTGATTGGAATCTTGCCTTGAGTTACTCGTCCTCCCTTCGACACTAAACCTACTATCTTGGTCTTCTAGTCATGGGAGTCCGAGAATGATTAGGATCTTTCCCCTTGACCAAATGCCAACCTAGAAGACTACCTATTCTCAAGAAACCAAATGTTGTGAACCTCTAATCATTTGTTTGAAGCTTGCTTCAACTAGAACCCTTGTGACAATAGTCTGGCAGGTTTGACCCCAATAGAAATTCACGACTCAGTTGTTAGAAATCTTTTCATATGATGTACCTTAGAGTTGGTTACCCCGTCGACAACTCATGTATACTGTGGACGAGTAGGTCATTCTATTTTATCGACCATGTATTATTGCACACACACTCGTTTTCCATTTATTGAGGAACGACCCTTGACTTGACTTATATCTACCGTATCCCGATACGTCGTGCCTTATTCTTTATTAACAAAAGTCGAGGTAAATACCCGGACTTTGGAATCCTTCTAACCTCATTATTCCTAAAACTATGTCCTAGCTTCTGAGGTGAGTAGACTGTAACCTTCTAAATTTTTTAGGATATACGAGGATTACCTATTGATTAGAATAATTTTCCATTAGAATGATAATTAGTGCCCCATGAACCCCCACTTTCCATTTAGATCATTTTGTGTCCCTACCGTGTCATTAATATTCGGAGCACGAGACCAGTTGTTACCTTCCAACAGATTTTATATACAAGATCTAGACGAGTCCACCTTCATCTAGGTATATCATGTCCCACTCAAACCCGCCCCCTTGTACTCTATTCTTGTGCTACGACTTTCAGGTTAAAAGGACTAGCTATAACTCTTACCATGGTACCTACCCGGTATACTTCTCGACTTCCATTAGAGCCTCGACCCCGACCCAATTCATTCGATCCAATATATGGTAGTGATCTACTCGAAGTCCGCTACGCACAAGCCACTAGTGTGCCACCCAATTGAGGTCTCATGCGCTACTTAAACACAAGAGTCACTGAAGGCACATTTTGAGCTTGAAAGACCTAACTAACCAACCTGACGGACAACTAACTCAACCCACTTGGATAGAAACCTATTCTAGAATACCCTAATCTAGTAGGAATAGTTTTAGCATTGGAATCTTGTCTAGACCATATAGATTGCAATCTAAGGTTCACCCAACCAACGAGGGATGTCCAAAGCAGGAAGACCATTAAGACCCAGTAGAACCCATCCATGCATACCACCGTATTTGGACTATAAACCGAACCATTTGGAATAGGTCCCTACACCTATTATGTAGTCTCCATCTCTTAGAATATGATGTCATTGGTAACCATTATTCCATCTACCTGGATGTCGCGATACGATCTTGTATTGCATTTATATCCCTTGCTCGTGAGTTTAAATAAGCACGGAAAAGGTCACAATCTTGATTTCTCAAATTTCGTTCCATTATGAAATCTTGTTCAGATAAAATTTTGAGAACGAAATTTATGTATTACATGGATTGCAAGCCCTATAGGAAACAAAGAATCCTTCGATTTAGCAAGTGACTAGACTAGAGTAGTCCAATCTAGCAAATAAGTCAGTGGTTCATAGACTCCCTTTCTATCTGTAACATTAGATACTCTCCACTGCTCTTGAAACTTCACAGTTGCTCCCGATTATTCTGCCTTATCTTTCTGTCCTTCCTACTTCGGAGCAACGAATAGTCATGCTTACTAGAGTTTATCAATGTTTTAAACTACTTGTAAATTTGTTACTTGTTAAATTTTGGGTTGCTTGATAGATACGAGAGGATTATAGATACCATATGCCTAGATATTTGTTGATAGGATTATTAGCAACTAGTTGGAAGATTATAAAATTTTAGTTTGAGGAGTAGTGTGACCAAAGGTGGGTAGAAGTCCTAGAGTTTATGTATTACAAAATGGCTAGGAGGAGGATATAAACTATTTAGAGGAATTAAAATTTAAGGAGATTAAGGTCAAGGTAGACTTTCCTTCTGAATTTTAAGGAATAGTTATGAGTTAGAATTTCGAGGATGAAATTATTTTTAAGGTGGGCAGATTTGTATCTCCCCTTCCCAAAAATTTTGAAATTATTTTTATTATTTATTTTATTAAAATGGTAATTTTTAGAATAATTGTACGAAGTTCTAGGACCAAATAAAGATGGGGTATGACAAGTTCACCAAGAACTCTTAGTGGACATTTTAGTTGGTTATTATTAGCATTATTATTATTGTTATCATCATCATATTATTATTATTATTATTATTATTATTATTATTATTATTATTATTATTATTATTATTATTATTATTATTATATCCTTATCATTAATATTATTATTATTGTTATTCTTATATTATTCTTATGACTACTATTATTGGCATTATTGTATTATTCTCAAAATAATATAAATATTATTCATTTATTCTTTAAATGAATTATATATATGTTTTGGCTATGGAATATTCATTTATGTATATAGGGCATTATCACATGGTTATATATAGACGCAAATACATATTTATATGAATATAGAAATATATACATAAATATCTATATATATATATATATATATATATATATATATATATATATATATATATATATATATATATATATATATATATATATATATATAGAGAGAGAGAGAGAGAGAGAGAGAGAGAGAGAAATATTTAATCAATAACATATGTGTGTTGTATATATAGAAATATATATAGTGATATATGTAATAGATATATATAGTGATAAATATGTGTGAATACATGTATATATGTATAAATATATATTATATGGGTATATACATGTATGTATGTATGTATGTATGTATGTATGTATATATGTATGTATATAAATAATTATATATACAAAGATATATATATTATTATACTGAATTATATATATAAGAAGAAGGAGCAGTAGCAGCCCGGCTAAGCAGCCAGGCCCAACCAAGAGTTCGAGCCCAGCTCTCTGCTGAGAACAGCAGAACCCCCCCCCCCCCCACTCGACCTTAAGTAATCCCCACGACCCGATCATATATACTCGTAGTATATATGTATGAACAAAACCGAGAATTCGTCAAACTAAAACCCTAAAAATTTACCCCGACCTCGCGCGCCACACCCCCCCCACGCGCGCGCGCGCGCATGCGGCCCCGCGCCACCGTCAGGGTGGCCGGCCGCTGGCCGGAGGCGGCAGCGACAGCAAGGTTGCGCGCAGCCTGGAAACAGAGCACACAACAACCTTCTTCGAACCCAAATTCGACAGGTTATTGCTCAACGCTCGCTTGTTGATTTTTCGATCCAGTTCTTCAGGTTTGAACCTAACCTATACCCCTTCGTTTCCCTTCAGATATTTCATTTTAATTTGCTTTGTACGCGACGGAAAACGAGTCCCAAAACCGAGAAAAATCTCGATTTTCGAAATTTAGAAACTGTCCCGAAACCCAAAGTTGGCGGTCGATTTACGACCAGAATATTGTGAAACTTGGAAAACCGCTTGAACAGCCTTGTAGACAACATAATCGAGATTGAGACCCTAATTTTAGTTTATTTTCTAGTGGATTAAATTCTGTTTAAAACCAAAGTGAAAATCAGGAAAAAAACTGATAAAAACTGTTTTGAAACTTGAAAAACCATCCACACGACGTGCGTCCCACCATTCCGGATGACGTGGTCGCGAACCAAAAGCATCGAAAGGTGCATAACGGCTTCGTGGTCGTGTGGGCTTTTACGGAATTCAAATTGGTCGCGTGTGCGCGACGAATTTGATGCGTATCCGTCAAAATTCACCGTATCGACCACTTTGCACAAACTCCAATTACTTCGTGCACGCTCCTCAGATCGAGACGAAACTTGCGCCAACAGGACTGTATCATTTTTCTGGTCCTGTATGCCAAGTTTGGTCCAATTCTGAGACAGTTGAATCGTACGTCATTTTGCGGGCCCCATGGTCCGACTCAACAGGCGATTTTGTGCACGGCCCGCCAAAATCCAACTGTGGACATACGGTTGGGTTCGTATCGAAAAACTGGATCCGTAGACATATAGTTTGACGACTTTAGAGACCATTAACTCTGGCACGCTTTTCGGTGCAAAGCGGGTCCAACGGTGGACATCGTTTTTGTCCAAAATTATCGTTTTGCCCCTGTGTCCAGAATTGGACTTAAGGACATGCAATCCTAGCTAATTTGACTATTCTGAGAACGTTGGTAATGTTTATTTCAGCATCTGGTGAATTCTGCATGTGTTGACTGATTGTGACTCATTGAGTGGTATGGTATTATTGGTTTCTCAGGCTAAGGACCTCAGGCAAGTGCACTTTCTGATTGCTTTCGATTCATAGTAGTCTTTTCATTTCATTCTATACATATATCTTGCTGCTTGTTGACACGCTCGTCACACGGAGTAGTCGGAAGGGGAAATATCTTAGTATACATGTGGACTACCCAGAACTATCCCATTTGTCTAATCTTGAATGATAGCAGCTTCACACGTCACATGCGGTGTGCCGTATTTACCCCCTAGCCGTTCATATGTTGAAAATGATATTTCACACCACATAGGTAGATGTCTTTTTTTTTTACTTCTCTATCGTGCTATGTCATCAGTTATCTTCCAGTTTTTATCTCTCATATGTTATTTTCATGTCTTGTTAATTTTATTGTGTTTTTGCATTGTCGTCGGTTTGTGTACTTGTTCCATTCCTAACTGGAAACCAACATTTTTCAGGTTTAGACGCAATCACTCTTAGCACTGGAAAGACAGGGGTATGTTGAGGCCGACCTAGATAGTGGAACTAGTTGTCATTTCATTAATTGTAAAATCTTGTATTTTTTTTAATTTAAAATGATGTAAATGTTGTAACAAACTTATAAAATGTGAATGGGGAGCAAATATTATATTTTGTGATTTTGAGCATTTATTACTTGCGGGCTTGACAGCGTTCTACCGCCGACTCTGTGGCATAGGCTGGCTTGGACACGTCTCGTATCCGAAAAAGCGGGTGCGGTCGTAACAACAAGTGTTAGAGAGAGTCTACAGAATGGCACCATCAGAGTTGGAGATCTTGTACAAGATGATTGAAGAACTCAGAACCAAGGAATTCATTCGTGCTAGTGGATCACCTTAGGGAACCTCGATACTTCTTGTGAAAAAGAAGGATGGTACGTCAAGATTATATGTTGATTATCGTACCTTGAACTCTGTAACAATCAAGAACAAATATCCCCTACCAAGGATAGATGATTTATTCGATCAACTCAGTAGAGCGGTAGTATTCTTGAAGATTGACTTACGATCAGGATACCATCAGATCAGAGTAAGAGAGCAAGACATCCCAAAGACGGCGTTCAGATCTAGGTATGGACATTGGAAGTTCCTCGTTATGCCATTTGGAGTGACCAATGCGCCAGCGGTATTCATGGATCTCATGAATCGCATTTTTATGCCTTACTTGGATCAGTTCGTAATAGTGTTTATAGACGACATCTTAGTCTATAGCAAGAATGAGGCAGAGCTTGAGCAGCATCTCCGAGTAGTCCTTCAGATTCTCAAAGAGCACCAGTTGTACGCGAAGTTCAGTAAGTACGAATTTTGGCTTGATCGCATTTCATTCTTAGGTCACATCATCACCAGAGGTGGAGTGGAAGTTGACCCCCAGAAGATAGTGGCTATAGAGACATAGACAGTACCCAGAACCATAGCAGAAGTTCGAAGTTTCCTAGGATTGGCCTGTCACGACCCGCACCCACTGTGAGGGTACGAGAACGTAACAACGTCCAGCCTACGCCGCAGTGTCAGCGGTAGAACGTTATCCTAGGTCAATTATCTAATAATATAAAGGTACCTGTACAGTATATACACTCCTAATGGAACATAACAGAACAGTCCCAATCACATCTAAAGCAGATACAAAATAGTAAAGGTAGATAGAGAGATCAAAAACACAATGTAATACAATTAAGAGGGAGAAAATCTAAGTGTCTAAGATAACAACTCAAGAACATCCAGCTCAATACAATTCTCTAATATATACAACATCTTATAAGAACAACTGAAAGTCAAATAACAATGCTGAAAGAAAACTAAAGCCTAGCTATCTAGCCTAGACTATGGGAGTAGCATCATGTACTACAGCTGGGTCCTCCCGAGGCACCAGGTCGCAGGTGTCATCTAATTCTGCTCCATAATAGGTGGTACATAGGGCCTCCTCCTCATCCTCTGTAATATTTTTAACATGTCCAGTCAGGACAGGAGCGAGTACAGAACATCTCAACAGATCATAGTAGGTTAGAAAATATAATCATACAGTAAAGTAAGATACATGAACTGAAGAAATACAGTATGTAAACAGAGAGAGAACTGTAATAGAAATATCTACTATACATAGAGAACTAACAGTGACTAGTGAGTCAGAGTAAAATATAAACATGTGAATGGCATAGGAGATTCATGACTACAACTAAGAGAGTGATTCATGACTACAACTACTTGGATAATATTCACATGCCTATTTCTACTCCCTCATCCCCAATCAATACACAAGGATCTGTTCAAGTTATGTTAAGATTCGTGAAACTTCACATGGCTAATAAAATGAGTGATACGTGAAGGTGATTCATGATGGCTCTGTGAACATGAGAGTACATGTGTCACAAGCGATTCGTGAATCAGAGGAAGCATAGAGATATGTGATGATTCGTGAAATGAACAAAATATGCAGTATCCGATGCTCCGGAGGGGGATAACATCTCATGAAAAGATCCATATAGTACCAATTCGTGTGACCAACGTGACAGTATCAAGTAATTTAAAGCAGGAAAATAATTCTAAACAGGATATGAAATGATAAGAAAATGTACTCGCCTGTCACCCTGAATGACTGATATGAATGGATGTCTGAACTGGTGTCACAGAGTCCTATTTAGAGTAAAACAGGTTAAGATGTGTTCAATATGTAATAATGAAAATCTGCAGAAAATATGTAATAATGAAAATCTGCAGTGCAAGCTACATGATTCTAAGTCAACTAGGTCAAAGTCAACTCTTGGTCAACTGTCTAGGTCAAAGTCAACTCTTGGTCAACTGTCTAGGTCAAACTAGGTCAAAGTCAACTCTTGGTCAACTGTCTAGGTCAAAGTCAACTCTTGGTCAACTTTCTAGGTCAAACTAGGTCAAAGTCAACTCTTGGTCAACTTTAGTCAACACTCTAGTCAACATGAAGTCAAGGCTATCTAGGGTTAGTCAATACAAGTCTAAGAGTCCAAGGGTTCAAAAGCCTATTGTCAACTATTGGTTAAACCTTACACTAGGCCTATAAACCATATTGCAAAATACAACCTATAAATACTAATATATACAAACACATACATTCATGTATACTAGTTTACATACATGCCATAGATGCCTACCTCATATATCATGTACATTACATACATGATACCTACATGTTTACATATATACATATATCTACCTCCATATATATATATATATATATATATATATATATATATATATATATATATATATATATATATATATATATATATATATATATATATAAAATATATATATATATATATATATATATATATATATATATATATATATATATATATATATATATATATATATATATATATATATAAATATATATATATATATATATATATATACATATAGAAATGAAAAATATACATATATATAAATATATATATATATATATATATATATATATATATATATATAAAATATATATATATATATATATATATATATATATATATATATATATATATATATACATATAAAAAAAAAAAAATATATATATATATATATATATATATATATATATATATATATATATATATACATATAGAAATGAAAATGGTAAGAGTGTGTGTGTATGGGGGAAAAAGGGATGTGTGAGCATGTGTGTGTGTTAGTAAATGATAGGAGTGTGTGTGACAGTGAGCATGTGTGAGTGTGTTAGTGTCTGAGCATAACAGTGATGGAATATAGGCAAATGTGTGTGTGTTTAGGAATGTGTAGTGATTTAATCTCAGTTTTTGTAAAAAAAACAGAGAATGAGCCTTCAAACTGAGATTTGAATCTCAGTTTTTTTAAACAAAGGAAACCCATTCTCAGGTATCAACATTAACCAAGTCTCAGTTTCCATTATCCCTATTCCATTTCAGTTAACTGACCCAATTCCATTCTCAGCTTTTGTCAACAATTAGGGAAGTGTCAGGTTTACAAATCTCAGGTTTTTAGTGAAATCGAATTAGAGTGTAATGAGTTTTCAGTTTTTAAACCAATCAAATCTCTGATACCATTCAAACCAAGCTCAGATATCATTCACTATTTCACATTCTAAAATTTTAATTATCCTAAATGAGCCTAACATCAATTTCACAGGTTATAACTTATGAACCCATAGGTTTTCAGTGCAAAAATCTCAGGTTTTCTAACTTGGTAAATCTCAGGTTTCAAACAAAACCCCATCCCATTTCTAAATTCAGTCATGCATATATATATGAACCCAATCCTTTGTAAATACCTAACTCAGGTACAAGTATGAAATGATCAAAATCAAAGTTAAACCTAATCGAAATATCAGTTCATATTTAACAAAAACTGAAATATCTGATACATAAAACCAATTTTCGAAAAACCTAAATTAACCCAATGGATTTAACAATTCAGGCATATAGGCGTGTCTCCCAGGTGTACATGTGTCTAGGGGGCGTGTTCGTGTCCACTAGAGTGGACACGAAGTGCCCAATACAAACAAACACAAGTTCAGAAACCCTGTTGTGTACAGGCTCGTGCGGTGAGGACAGTGACCCGTGGACACGACACAGGACACAAGACACCACGTGTTCGTGTCCACACCTAGACTAGGTATAGGTTTAGCAATCCCATGTGTCGCCACGCATCCAAAACGTGTCTGGACGCGACAAGACACGCGTATCAGTGAAGGATTTCGGCCTGTGCACAGCCTGTGCAAAACAGTACGCGCGTGTTTTCTTCCTCGACACGACATGACACCACCCCAAATTTTGTGGGCACAGTGTCAGTCATGTCCCCGACCTTCACCCTAAGTTTCGTGTCCAATCGTGTCGTGTGCAGCGCACACGACGTTTCCAGTAGCAGGACAGTGCACGAGATCTCGTGCAGTGCGTGTGTGTCCTATTTAGACACGGACACGACACAGAATCTAGCTCAATGTTAGTGATTCGTGATTAGCAATTAAAGATCTAATTTTCCATTCAATTAGTTTTTGAAATTAACACTATTTAATTCTAACAAACATTTCATCGAACACCTTGTTTAAAATACCGATACATGTCCGATACGGACACGAAATGGACACGAACTCCTACCAAACTTGGGCTACACCTAGGGGGGCCCTAAATCAACGCATCCATGGGAAGAAAACTAGAATTTGAATAGGTTTGATGGGTTTTACCTATTGAGGGTGAAATCTCAATATAAAGAGGCTCGATTCGACGTCTTCCTCGATTTCCTACGTTTCAAACGTCCTCTAACCTTGCTAGCTATCCTCCACAAGCCTTCTCTACTGTTGGGGATGATGATGCAATTGATTAGGATCAAATTGGACTTAATTTGGATATTTGGGGAAGGATTTTGGGGAAGAACAAGTATAGGGCTTTTCTAGGTTTTGTAAAAGAGGCAATTATTTCTTAAGTATGACACTTATAGGAGGGGGGGTCATGTGTGGCTGTTCATCTAAGGGAATTAGGGTTTGTTTAGGTATAGGTGAGTGGCTAGGATCATTCCACCCAACTCCAAGCCTTCCTATTGGTTCTAGACTTTCCTTTCACAAATATCCTTAAAGAAATATCCTACTTATAAATATCTAGATATTAATAATCATGTCATGACTAGGTTAACCTAATCAATCAAGGCTAATCTAGATTTAGGCTAAGTTTCTAGGTTAAGGCTTAACTAATAGATTAGCACAATATTTAATTAATACAATTTACAATTTCAAAAAATTGTCAAAATGACCAAAATACTTCTAGGCTAAAAAGTTATAATTAGTTATCCTAATCTCATAGCTAGGCTCCCTTGGTCATGGTTAGTCTCTGGGCTCAGCAAACTCTAGGGTTACACTAGTCAATCATCAAAATCACAAGTCGTGATTTTAAATAGTTTTAAATTAACTAAAAATCACCAAAAATCATAACACGGTATAAATATCATTATTAAATGATTATAATTATAAAATTTAAAAATTACCCTTATTTTAGAAACTGGCTGCTATAAGTCTACCCTCCTTAGAAGAATTTCGTCCTCAAAATTAAGATGGCCGTACTCCTTCTAGGTCAAACACCCCCAATAATCACAGTCTCAACATACAGTCCGATAATCATATGCGTCTGTCCAAAATTATGATACTCGGAATCTTCATCATGCTAGTGAGCAAGGCTACGATATTCACAGAGTCCTTGACTATGGTACATACCTCTAGAATCATGGTATTTAAAATTTTCGCATTGCCGCATGCTTGGCCGCGAAAATCTTAAATTCTCACACCCGAGAACTACATCCAAAATCTGACTATATGTCCTCACAATGCCAGCTATCATGACTACAGAAGACTCTAGATCCCATAACTTAGGCGACCTAGCCCATACGACTTATCTCGAAAGAAAACCAAATTGAAAAGAATACCAGATCAAAACTTAAAAACAAATAAGGAAGCAGATAAGAACAGATGGAATTGAATTTCAAGATAGATATAATGAGACAAGGTGGGAATGGAATCAAAAAGAACAGAACCTGCAAGCACCTCTCCCACTGCCTGAGCATCCTCGACTATCATGGCATAAGCTCACCCCTGCTGGCCTTCTCCAGCCTGATGCTGATACTGCACAAATATCTGCTGCTGTGTCTGTAACGGTCCCCGCTGCTGACCTACCGGAGCCTTGGCTCCTCCTCCTGGTGCTGCTCCTTGTGCTACTCTGCCTATGTACTGGGAACACTCCCTCAGTTGGTGGTCCGCTGCTCCACATAGTAGGTACCTGCCTAGCCTCTTCCTGCACTCACCCCATCCATGCCCCGGCTTCTTGCAGTAAGGACAACTGACTGTCTGCTGTCTGGGTGCCTGATGCTGTCTGGGCTACTGCTGTCCCTGCTGATGGCCCGGACCCTGGAACTGCTGCTGGAACTGATGCTGAACGTGCGGCCTCTTGGCCGGTCCTCCGTTACTGCTGCCTCCCTGGGAGTCTCGCCCCCTCTTGAGCCTAAGCTCAAGATCATCCTCTGCAGCTAAAGCGTCCACCAGGATCTCCTCATAGGTAGCGCTGCGGGCGTTCTTGGTGTAGGACTTGACCTCCTTTACCAAGTCCTTCAGGAACCTCCGGGCCTTCGTCGTCTCCGACAAGTCCTCCATAAATATGCTCAGGCAGCAGAACTCTCCTGCGTACTCCTCCACGGACTGGCTCCCCTGGACTAGGGCCTCGAACTGGGTCTCGAGGGCTCCCAGCGCTGCGTCTGGAAAGAACTTCTCCTTAAACAGCTTCTTGAATGCTGCCCAAGTATGTCCTACTGTACCGACCCTCGGGTCGTTCTGGTACCATGTACGGGCCAGATCCTGTATCATGCTGGCCGCTGCCTCAATCTGGAGCCTCGTCAGGATCTCGGCCAACCTGAAAATCTCTTCTATATGCTCGATCCACTCATCGGCATACAAGATCCCCTCTGTCCCTCGGAAGTCTCTCGGGTGCATCTTCTGGAAATCTTGGATGCCCTTCTCCCGTGGCTGGTACGGCTGCGGGGATGCCGCTGGCTGAGCTACGACTCTCTCTACTGCGGTCACTGCCAGCTCAATGCCTTGCATGAGCTCTGTTGTGTGCCTCTGCTGCTGGGTCTGCTGACCCTCCATGTACTGTCGGAAGAAGGCTAACAGCTGAACGGCATCAATTGTCCCTGCAGGTGGCTGCTGCTGCTGCTGAAGTACATCCGGGATCACCGGACTCAGCTCATGCCTCGCTGCTGGTGGGGCTCCTCCAAAAGCTGCTGAAACGCCTACCCCAGCTGGCATGACTGGGGCTGCGGTACCAAAGGCTGGCTGCTGAGTATGAGAGGTGGCAGACCTCTCATCAGCGTCCCCCTAGCCCTGGCGATGCGATCGCGTCTCAACCATCCTGGAGACACTGATCAAAAGAAACAATTGCTGAAAATGAGTCGAAATATCAAAGGAGGACAGTTTAAATTCAAGGAAGGCAATAAGCGGCAAAATGTAGATATACAGAATCTGAATAAGAGTTTTTCCTAATGTGATTGAGTACCTCCAAAAATATCCTAATCCTACTGCAGGCTGTAGTGGTACTCTAGTTCGAATACCACTACACAAACTCGACCTGTATGGGCCACCACTAAAAACGTGTCACGACACGCACCCACTGTGAGGGTACGAGAACGTAACAACGCCCAGCCTACGCCGCAGTGTCGGCGGTAGAACGCTGTCCTAGGTCAATCATCTAACAATATAAAGGTACATGTACAGTATATACACTCCTAATGGAGGTAACATAACAGAACAGTCTCAATCACATCTAAAGCAGATACAAAATAGTAAAGGTAGATAGAGAGATCAAAAACACAATGTAATACAATTAAGAGGAAGAAAATCTAAGTGTCTAAGATAACAACTCAAGAACATCCAGCTCAATACAAGTCTCTAATATATACAACATCTCAGAAGAACAACTGAAAGTCAAATAACAATTCTGAAAGAAAACTAAAGCCTAGCTATCTAGCCTAGACTATAGGAGTAGCATCATGTACTGCAGCTGGGTCCTCCCGAGGAACCAGGTCGCAGGTGTCGTCTAATCCTGCTCCGTAATAGGTGGTACATAGGGCCTCCTCCTCATCATCTGTAATATTTTTAACAGGTCCAGTCAGGACAGGAGCGAGTACAGAACATCTCAACAGATCATAGCAAGTTAGAAAATATAATCATGCAGTAAAGTAAGATACATGAACTGAAGAAATACAGTATGTAAACAGAGAGAGAACTGTAATAGAAATATCTACTATACATAGAGAACTAACAGTGACTAGTGAATCAGGGTAAAATATAAACATGTGAATGGCATAGGAGATTCATGACTACAGCTAAGAGAGTGATTCATGACTACAGCTACTTGGGTAATATTCACATGCATATTTCTACTCCCCTATCCCCAATCAATACACAAGGATCTATTCAAGTTATGTTAAGATTCGTGAAACGTCACATGGCTCATAAAATGAGTGATACGTGAAGGTAATTCATGATGGCTCTGTGAACATGAGAGTACATGTGTCACAAGCGATTCGTAAATCAGAGAAAGCATAGAGATACGTGATGATTCGTAAAACGCACAAAACATACAGTATCCGATGCTTCCGAGGGGGATAACATCTCATGAAAAGATCCATATAGTACCAATCCGTGTGACCAATGTGACAGTATCAAGTAAAGTAATTTAAAGCAGGAAAATAATTCTAAACAGGATATGAAATAATCAGAGAATGTACTCGCCTGTCACCCTGAATGACTTATATGAATAGATGTCCGAACTGGTGTCACAGAGTCCTATTTAGAGTAAAACAGGTTAAGATGTGTTCAATATGTAATAATGAAAATCTGCAGTGCAAGCTACATGATTCTAAGTCAACTAGGTCAAAGTCAACTCTTGGTCAACTGTCTAGGTCAAACTAGGTCAAAGTCAACTCTTGGTCAACTGTCTAGGTCAAAGTCCACTCTTGGTCAACTGTCTAGGTCAAACTAGGTCAAAGTCAACTCTTGGTCAACTTTAGTCAACACTCTAGTCAACATGAAGTCAAGGCTATCTAGGGTTAGTCAATACAAGTCTAAGAGTCCAAGGGTTCAAAAGCCTATTGTCAACTATTGGTTAAACCTTACACTAGGCCTATAAACCATATTGCAAAATACAACCTATAAATACTAATATATGCAAACACATACATTCATGTATACTAGTTTACATACATGCCATAAATGCCTACCTCACATATCATGTACATTACATACATGATACCTACATGTTTACATATATACATATATCTACCTCCATATATATATATATATATATATATATATATATATATATATATATATATATATATATATATATATATATATATATATATATATATATATATATATATATATATATATATATATATATGTACATATAGAAATGAAAATGGTAAGAGTGTGTGTGTATGGGTGAAAAAGGCATGTGTGAGCATATGTGTGTGTTAGTGAATGATAGGAGTGTGTGTGACAGTGAGCATGTGTGAGTGTGTTAGTGTCTGAGAATAACAGTGATGGAATATAGGCAAATGTGTGTGTGTGTTTAGGAATGTGTAGTGATTTAATCTCAGTTTTTGTAAAAAAAAAAAACAGAGAATGAGCCTTCAAACTGAGATTTGAATCTCAGATTTTTTAAACAAGGAAAACCCATTCTCAGGTATCAATATTAACCAAGTCTATGTTTCCATTATCCCTATTCCATTTCAGTTAACTGACCCAATTCCATTCTCAGTTTTTGTCAACAATTAGGGAAGTCTCAGGTTTACAAATCTCAGGTTTTTAATGAAATCGAATTAGAGTGTAATGAGTTTTCAGTTTTTAAACCAATCAAATCTCTGATACCATTCAAACCAAGCTCAGATATCATTCACTGTTTCACATTCTAAAATTTTAATTATCCTAAATGAGCCTAACATCAATTTCACAGGTTATAACTTATGAACCAATAGGTTTTCAGTGCAAAAATCTCAGGTTTTCTAACTTGGTAAATCTCAGGTTTCACACAAAACCCCATCCCATTTCTAAATTCAGTCATGCATATATATATGAACCCAATCCTTTGTAAACACCTAACTCAGGTACAAATATGAAATGATCAAAATCAAAGTTAAACCCAATCGAAATATCAGTTCATATTTACTAAAAACTGAAATGTCTGATACATAAAACCAATTTTCGAAAAACCTAAATTAACCCAATAGATTTAACAATTCAGGTATATAGGCGTGTATCCCAGGTGTACATGTGTCTAGGGGGCGTGTTCGTGTCCACTAGAGTGGACACGAAGTGTCTAATACAAACAAACACAAGTTCAGAAACCCTGTTGTGCACAGGCTTGTGCGATGAGGACAGTGACCCGTGGACACGACACAGGACACAAAACACCACGTGTTCGTGTCCACACCTAGACTAGGTATAGGTCTAGCCATCCCATGTGTCGCCACGCATCCAAAACGTGTCTGGATGCGGCACGACATGCGTATCAGTAGAGGATTTCCGCCTGTGCACAGTCTGTGCAAAATAGTGCGCGCGTGTTTTCTCCCTCGACACGACACGACACCACCCCAAATTTTGTGGGCACAGTGTCAGTCATGTCCCCGACCTTCACCCTAAGTTTCGTGTCCAATCGTGTCGTATGCAGCGCATACGACGTGTCCAGTAGCAGAACAGTGCACGAGATCTCGTACAGTACGTGCGTGTCCTATTTAGACACGGACACGACACAGAATCCAGCTCAGTGTTAGTGATTCGTGATCAACAATTAAAGATCTAATTTTCCATTCAATTAGTTTTTGAAATTAACACTATTTAATTCTAACAAACATTTTATCGAACACCTTGTTTAAAACACCGATACGTGTTCGATACGGACACGAAATGGACACAAACTCCTACCAAACTTGGGCTACACCTAGGGGGACCCTAAATGAATGCATCCATGGAAAGAAAACTAGAATTTGAATAGGTTTGATGGGTTTTACCTATTGAGGGTGAAATCTCAATATAAAGAGGCTCGATTCGACGTCTCCCTCGATTTCCTACGTTTCAATCGTCCTCCAACCTTGCTAGCTATCCTCCACAAGCCTCCTCTACTATTGGGGATGATGATGCAATTGATTAGGATCAAATTGGACTTAATTTGGATATTTGGGGAAGGATTTTGGGGAAGAACAAGTAGGGCTTTTCTAGGTTTTGTAAAAGAGGCAATTATTTCTTAAGTGTGACACTTATAGGAGGGGGGTCATGTGTGGCTGTTCATCTAAGGGAATTAGGGTTTGTTCAGGTATAGGTGAGTGGCTAGGATCATTCCACCCAACTCCAAGCCTTCCTATTGGTTCTAGACTTTTCTTTCACAAATATCCTTAAAGAAATATCCTACTTATAAATATCTAGATATTAATAATCATGTCATGACTAGGTTAACCTAATCAATCAAGGCTAATCTAGATTTAGGCTAAGTTTCTAGGTTAAGGCTTAACTAATAGATTAGCACAATATTTAATTAATACAATTTACAATTTCATAAAATTATCAAAATGACCAAAATACCCCTAGGCTAAAAAGTTATAATTAGTCATCCTAATCTCATAGCTAGGCTCCCTTGGTCATGGTTAGTCTCTGGGCTCAGTAAACTCTAGGATTACACTAGTTAATCATCAAAATCACAAATCGTGATTTTAAATAGTTTTAAATTAACTAAAAATCACCAAAAATCATAACACGGTATAAATATTATTATTAAATGATTATAATTATAAAATTTAAAAATTACCCTTATTTTAGAAAGTGGGTGCTACATGGCCGGCTATTACCAGCGGTTTGTATCAGACTTTGCTCGAATTTTAGCGCCTTTGACACAGTTGACCCACAAGGATGTGAAATTTGCTTGGACAGAAGAGTATTAGAGTTCATTCGAGAAGTTGAAGCAAAGATTGATGACGACCCCTATTCTCATGCTTCCAGATGGGACTGGAGGATTTTTGGTTTATTATGATGCTTCTGGCAGAGGATTGGGATGCGTCTTGATGCAGCATTGTAAGGTAGTAGCTTATGCTTCACGTCAACTTCGTGATCATGAGAGGAATTACCCAACCCATGACTTGGAGTTAGTAGGGGTGGTTTTCGCACTTAAGTTGTGGAGGCATTATTTGTATGGAGATCGGGTGAAGATTTTCACCGACCACAAAAGTCTTAAGTATGTGTTTACCCAGAAGGATCTTAACATGCGTCAGAGAAGATGGTTAGAGTTACTTGTGGACTATGACATCAACCTGATGTATCATCCTAGGAAGGCCAACGTTGTTGCAGATGCATTGAGCAGAAGAACCGGAGTTTATTTTCTAACATCACAGTCATAGTTGTTAGCAAATCTTCAGAAGATGGATATTAAAGTTGTTCTTCCTTCCAATGTGGCATTGATGGCCAGTATACAAGTTCAGTCCAGTATAGTTGAGAGGATTAAGTTAGCTTAGTCAACGGATTCTAAGCTTCAGCGGCTTAGGACAGAATGTGTAGTAGGACAGAGAGCAGAGTTATATATTCATGAGGACGGTACACTTCGACATGGAAGGCTATTTGCCATTAAAATATCAAGAACAAGAATTACAGATAAATTGAACTTGATTGCAAACTCGCTTGTACAAAAGAAAGCCTAGAAAGAAATCCAAGGAAATAATCTAAGTACAATTGTTTAATTTTTGATTCTGGAGGGTGACGATGGAGGCTCGGGAAAGTGTAGCAACTCTGCCTTACTCCTTCGACTATCAGACACAGTCTTTGCTCTTGAAGAAATTTACCAGCCTTTGATTGCCAACTTGTAGCATGAGTGTGATACCCTGCTATTTATAGTAATTCCTACATAAAGCAGATTTTGGGCCGCATAGAGAGCCACGTGGCCACGTGTCTGTAATAGCACAAAATATTGTTTCAACTGTTTAGCTTGTATTTTTTTATTATTATTTGAAATGTGAGGTACATATTCGTACTTGCTCCCTTCTGACTGGAGACCAACATTTTTAGGTGACATTGAGGATGCTGAGCTATTTTACAATAGCTACTATGACCCGGTATTGTATCCTGTGGTGTTGTCAGAGTTCCCTTGGAGGACACAGAACCAGAGGTTGATGAGCCGACTGTCTAGCTAGTTGTTTTCCAACTATCTAGTTTTATTGTATTGGATTTTGTTAATTTGAATTCAGTACTTTATTTCAGTTCTTTCATTTCCGGTTATACTTTTCAATTGTTCAATAAAAAGTTTTTAAAATTTTCGTATATTCGAGTTGTGACAAATGTATAGATGTTGTTGTGAATACCTGCATATAGAACAGCTTACTGCCGCCGTCTCACAACGATGCAGGCTGGGCATGATTCGATTCGACCTAATAATTTGGGATTGGGTCGTGACATATTTTTAGTGGTGGCCCATGCAGGTCAATCAACAACTTAAGTGAACATACCTAGAAACAACTAGAACACTAGAATATTGATTTGTCACAACATAGGACCTAATTATCTATATATAAGTAACTATTTTTGCTTGCTTATAGAATGGTAGGTTACCTTGTTTATGCTTGCCCCTAAACTTGCTAGGCTATGAAGACAACCTGACCTATGCCTGTCAGTCGGTACTAGCAAGATCTTGTTTTCTATGCATGACGCAAGAAAACATGATAAGAGAATCGTAGTAGTAGATTGAGCAGTGGGAGGCTGTTCGAACCAGACCAGGACCAGAAGAGCTAATGATACCTAGAATTATTGATTAGCATTAGATGATACCCTACCGAAGCATATCATATTACCCTTGATTACGCTTTTTTTTGGCCAATATCTTTCCTAAAGTCATGTCTCCCCTACGATACAATTTCTGAAAAATTGTAATCTTAATGAGAATGTATATAAGGCGGTATTTATCGAGGATATATTGGTGATTAAGAATTGAAAGAATAGAATTTTGGAATACCTAGATATTATTTATATATATATATATATATATATATATATATATATATATATATATATATATATATATATATACATGATGAATGGAGAGTCTACTATATTTACCATGTTACAGTATAGGGCCGAAATTATTTATTTTAAAATATTTATTTTTGGCTTGCTTATAGTTTTATAGGTTATCTTGCTTACGTTTGTACCTAAACCTTATCTAGATTAGGCCGATTGTATGATGGTATATTTTACTGCCTATTTTATTTTCTAGATTTTATATATCTTTTAGTGTCCCTTGGCTTTCGGAGGTTATTTTCCTCCATATCCTTATCATACTCCAGCATTCCTTAGCATCCATACTCTTTTGTTATTTATGGATTAGGATTAGATTTTACCCAATCTCCTTCTTCAACAAACCTATTTCAAAAATTTTAATTAGTTGATCAAATCATACTTCTCTATCTTTATTTAGAATCTAGATCTATTTCACTATTTAGAGTTTCAAATTCTTCTATAGCAAACCTAATAAACTCTTATCTACCCAAAGTATTTCTACGACCAGTGTATCTAACCATTTCTCTTGGCCTTATTTCCAATTGAATTTCTCAGAACCAATTTCGAACCGAATTCTTTTGGAACCATAAAGCCCTAAGGTTAATTGTTACCAAAGAATTGGTTCAACTTAGCTGGTTCACATATCTCCTAAGGGAACTATTTTTCAAAAAATAATTCCAATATGGATTGACATTTCCTACGTTATTCCAAGTACCGAAAATATTTTCATTTATTGACTTCCTCCACTCAACTTGAAACCTTACTCTCTATGCAACTTATTGATCAATTCAAGGCCTAGAAAGCTTCTTAACTCAATGCTTGAGTATCATGAAGCAGGAACGGCCAGAGAATTGATTCCATTCTATTATTGAATTTCTTTTAGTCATTGGAAAACTTTTGAATTGTTGAGCTATCTCTTTAAAATTTTCATGGACAAAGTTGAGAAAATATTCAGTGATCTAATATGGCTTCACAATATACGTTGCAACCATTTATTTGAATTATAGAAACTGCGAGTTTACTGCAGCTAGTTGCGCACTGGCGAGGCATAGACTCTAAGTTGAAATAATTTCATGTGTTCATAGGTTTTCGGATATTATTGAGACTATGTCCTAAATACATCATATTTGTCTCCTATGTTGTTCAGCCAGAAAATGGATAAAGTTGTTAGACTACTCGGAAACCTATCATTATTCAAGTTGTGGAGCCAAAAAAATTTACTGCAGTAAGGTGCACTCTAGCGAGGCATGAATTTGAGACAAAGTGACTTCGGATATATTTGGTTCTGAATATTATTAAGACTATATCCATGCCATGATTGTCTTTTTAGCACCATCAAATTATTCTGACTTTTGCCCGATTCGAAGATTTGTATTTCTAGCGGATGTCTCCATTTCAGAAATCTCTTATTACAGCCAGAAAGAATATATTTCCTATGATGATTTTCCTAGAAACTTATTAGGACCATATCAATCTCTTTTGACTCAAACTCTTCCAAGGTTCAATTTTAGTATGTTGCATATATTTTGTGGATAGTTATATATTTTTGTTGCTATATATAAAGCAGATTGATAGTTATATGCGGGGAAAACCTAGATAGTTACCTACCAACCTTATTATATTATTCTGGTAAGAGCATCCTTAGAGGATCGGTATTCTTCTAATGAGATTAGATAGCTAAAGGGTAGAGAAGGTAGAGGAATACCTAGAGTAAGCTAGCCTTGAGGGAGTGGTATACCTAACTTGTGACTTATCTGGAATATAATCGTTAGTAGTGCCCGCTAGCGTCTAAAGCTCATTCAAAAATGATGGTATTTGACGATTTTGAATTTTATGCTTAAAGGAAGAGTTATTGAAGATTAAGGAAGACGTAGGTAGAGTTAGCGAGAAAAGTATAGGATTTGGTAATGTTCTTCCATGGAGGAAGTAAATTTGGATAATATATATATAAACATGTGAATATAATGATCAAGTAAAGAAACACTTGACGAAGATCAACTTTTATGGTTAGATGACTACTACACCTAGAAGGGACGGATATAGCCATGGAAGGAATAACACGAGCAATGGAATGATAGGTTCTAGAGAAGGAATAAGTAGAGAGGAATTGAGATAAGACCATTGGCATACAACGATGGACGAAAAATTAATTTAGGTGATTTATGATTCCATATATATATTTAGTTTTAATACCTTGGCAGATATTTTAGTTTTATGTAGAAACCGAAAGTTCAGCTAGTTAGAGATTGGTTTTGCATGGTATTAGTAAGATAGTTATCTTGTAAGTCTTTTTCCTGTATATCTTATTTTCTGACCGTTGAAATAGTGAAACGATATTCTTTCTATTCCCTTTAATCATCACTCGGCCCTCAGTGGGAAAATCTTACTCGATTACATTTCTATTATAGTTATATTATTCTGATCATCTTTGCTATTCTACCATCATACAACTTTTAATCTTTCTTGAGTCACAAACGCTTTACCCCATTCCAATTTGATTTGGCATTTTAGTCCCTCATCTCAAAGATTCCATTACTTTCTGCCTTCTCAATAAACTGTTGACATTCACTTCTTTCTTGCCTTTTCTGTTTTACGAGACCTCATTTGATTTTCTCCTATTTTATGATCATATTTGTACCTAGATTTTCCCGTGCCTAAAATGATTTCAATCACAACAATATTCTAACTCTATCCCAGATCATATCTAGATAATTTTGATCGTGCCTATATTTTATCATCTTAACCAGTGATCATGACTAGAATCCGATCGTGCGTGATGATTTAAAATCCTGTTTTTGATCAAGGCTAAGTGATTTTGGTTGTACCCCGGCCCTTATCTTTGAAATTTCGAGGACAAAATTTTCTAAGGAGGGAAGGATGTGAAACCCACAATTTTGGTTTATTAGAATTACTGGATTATTAGATTACTAGTTTAGATTAGGAATAATATTAATATTATTACTATTATTATTGTTATTATTATTTTAGTCGGATCAATTATTTCAAAATAAATTAATTGGATTTTTGATTGTGGCCCGGTCCCGATTTCGTGTCCGGAGTCCGACCCCGAGTTTGAACCCGATTTCCCGAAGCCTGACTCCGTTCCGAACCCATCCTTACTTCTTCCTTTTAAATTATGGTTATTACTATATATATATTTATAATGTATGTTTGTTGGAAAAAATATATATATATCCTAAGACTAATTCCTGACTAACCCAACCTCTCACTCTCACTCACCGACCCCCCAAAGACTTGTTCCCAGCCTCCCCTTTATTCTCTCCCACGTTGCCCCATCTCTCCACACAAATCCCTCTTCACCACAGAACTAAACAATCACCATCACCATTGATTCTCTTCCAACTCCAAAAAAATACACAGCACCTTTCCCCTTTTTATTCCCTCCAAAAACTCCAAACCCACACCACCATCCTCACCTCATTATCCTAAACTCCCGTCGACCGGCCAGTGTTCCCCGCGTCGATCAATGACTGCCCCGTGCCTCCTGTGCGCTGTCCCGACGCCGCTCCCCGTGCGTCACCCCATCTTCGGCCGCCTCCGACCCCGCTCGGTGCTGCCTGTCGGCCTCATTTCCAACGGGCCCGACCCCGCTCGGTGCTGCCCGTCGGCCGCCTTTCCAGCGCAGCCGACCCCGTTCGGCGCTGCCCCGCCGGTCGCGTGCCCGCTGCCCCTTGGCTCATCCCGAACCCCGACCGCCTTATCGTCGTCCGCCTAGGCCGACCGGCCACCTCGACCCGAGGCCGGTGTCCCGTGCACCGCCCGAGCCGCCGTGCCCTAGCCACCCCCGGAGCCTCGCCTCCGACCCGAGCCCAGCCCGTCCGCGACCTCCCGGCACCGCCACCGACCCGAGCGCCGCTCGCGCGCTGTCCCTGTGGCCGCCCGTCAGCCAGCACCTCCCCGGTGACCCCCTGTCCTGCCATGCCCGCCCGGCCAGCACCTTTCCGGCCTGCCTCGAGCTTTCGGTCGACCCCGAGCCCTGTCGGCTCCGCTCCAGCGCTACCCCGAGTTCCGCAGCACTCTGTTCCGAGCCGATTCCCGCTGTCCGCGGAATTCATTCTTCTAATATTTACATCTGAAAGCTCTAGCCGAGCACCCGAGGTATACTTTCGTGTCCCTTTGGGTTTTCGTGTCGATGATGACGCGGTCCCGACCCCATTTCGGGGATCGAAATTTGAGTCTGTTGCGTTTGGAGGATACGCACGACGTTTTACGTCGCGGCGTTGTATTTCTGTGGTTCGGATTATTTACGCGGGACGCGTATGTTTTTCCGATTCGTTATTTTCGGTTTGCGGTTCAGCTTTATCTATATGTTGGCTTTCATCTATATGTGTTGGTTGTGGATTATTACTCTGGGTTGGAATATTATTGTGGATTGGTTTGGTGTATTCCCTGGTTTGGACTTTCTTTTGGTGCAGGGATTTGTATCGCCTATGTGGCTGGATTGTCCAGTTACAGAGGAGGTGCTGCCCAAATTTTCAGTAAAACCCTTTTCGAAACACTGGTATTTAAATTAATTTCATAAAACAAAATCTACTTTCGAACTTGGTCTTTGTAAAAGGATTTCCAAATTGGTTGTTGGTTGGTTTGCGGCTTTTCGAGATTTTACGTATCCCCGGTTAGGCGACGACCGTATCGGTCGAATGAGCCTCGGCGAAACGCAAACGCTACAGGACCCTTTTGTACGTTGAGGTGTTAGCCAACAACGTGATACTTAATGACCAAGTCTGAGACTTACCTATATTTTATATTCTATAAATTTATTTAGAACTCGTTACTGGGTATTTTTCATATTTCGAGTGCAAGGCCTCGGCCTCCTGAATAGACCGCTTCCCGGCATTCAGAGCTCGCCAGCAACTTTTAATATTTAATTAATTTATGTAAATAGTTGTAAGGGCATAAGCCCAATTTTTTATTTATTTTCTGTGATCCTGTATTGTGTAGTGTAGATTTTACTTTCTTGCTGAGTTGGTATCGCGTACCTAGACGAGTAACTATAAATCGAATATTAATTATTTTTGTATAAAATTAATAAGGATTTCTCACACATAATTTTAAATGAATAAAATATTGGTAAGTTAACAAGTTCATGTTTTATCACTAGAAATAATGTAGTTATATATATATATATATATATATATATATATATATATATATATATATATATATATATATATATATATATATATATATTATAAAAATACAAAGGTTTGCCAATCAACCTATAAATGCTATCTTCTCCAATTAAATCAAGTAACCGGTTTATTCAATTAAATGATAACCAATGTAGCTTGCGACGTTAGACGAATTTCGATAGATTAAATTAAATAACTTAAAACCTAACTAGGGTCCGCTTCTAGAGATTGTAACTAGCACACCTAGAATGGTTTCATTGTGGTTCTAAGTCAAGGTTCTCAACTGTAGGATCTCGGAGACGTACTTGACTTCCTCCTCGGTACCGACATTCTCGATCCAGTCATTAAACAAAGGCAAGTATCGGTTATGCTATCTTATATTTTAATTAGTAATTGTCAAGTTGCATGTTTAAACCACATTGCTACACGACCCTCTCCTAGGGTTCAACTATTGATTGATATTGATTGTAGGGATATTAGGGGAATAGTGTAGCGTTTATGACCAATACCCCTCATATTGTATATTGTTATTGTGCGAGCTTACCCCTCTTACACACGGGGATAAGCCGTATCGCGTCGCTAGGATGCTATTGTACAATCCAAGCCGGTCATAGACGTTACATATTCAAATCACATTGTTTCAAGTATTGAATTGTTAAATTGCTGGAAAATATTGTTTCAACTGTTTAGCTTGCATTTTTCCGTTATTATTTGAAATATGAGGTACATATTCGTACTTGCTCCCTCCTGACTGGAGACTAACATTTTTAGGTGACATTGAGGATGCTGAGCTATTGTACAATAGCTATTATGACCCGGTATTGTATCCTATGGTGTTGTCAAAGTCCCCTTGGAGGATGCAGAACCAGAGGCTGATGAGCCGACTGTCTAGCTAATTGTTTTCCAATTATCTAGTTTTATTGTATTGGAGTTTGTTAATTTAAATTCAGTACTTTATTTCAGTTCTTTTATTTCCAGTTGTACTTTTCAATTGTTGAATAAAAAGTTTTTAAATTTTTTGTATATTCGAGTTGTGACAAATGTATAGATGTTGTTGTGAATACCTGCATATAGAACAACTTACTGCCGCCGTCTCACAACAGTGCAGGCTGGACATGATCCGGTTCGACCCAATAATTTGGGATCGGGTCGTGACACATATCTTATACTTGTCCTCCATTCGGGGCTGAGGTTGTGACAGATACATTATATAATTATGTGAGTTGTTGATTAGATAGTGACCTTGAACAGCATTCTACCGCCGACACTGCGGCGTAGGCTAGACGTACCCACTTCTCGTGCCCTTACTCGAGGGTGCGGGTCATGACACTAGCCCCTAATCAATATGCTAATAGCTTCTAACCTTAGAATAGGAGTACTAACCCTAACAAATCATGCTACTAGGCCACTAAGTCATAGTGAGTCACTAGGCTAGGTTGCACCAAGGCTATATTATCACAAGGCCAAAAATCACTACACCAATAATATAATATATTAAAATAATCAAAAGAATTTCACAATTACCAAAATACCCTTAAATAGAAAAATGGATGTGACGCGCAAAGGCGGTGGTCGGCCCCCCAGTGGCTGGTAGTGGCATGGCCATGTAGCACGGTGGTTCATTGATGTTCTTCGAGGACAGGGCTATATATGGTTTCAATCTAGTTTCCAAAAATCCGAAATAACATCATTATATATGTTTGATGTCTAAATCAAAGTTTGCACGGATTTAAGTTTATATTTTGATTGGATTCTTGGTGACCCAGAGGAGAATCGAGTAAGGATTGTACCAAAAAGATTTGAAAGAAATTTATCAAGATTTGATAAGGATTCGAAAAGTAAAAAAATTTGGTTTCAATTTTCTTTCCCGCTGATTTTGTCGGTTTTTGAAAGTACTGTTCCGCAAGGAACAGTACTTTTTCTTTCTTTCTTTCTTTCTTTCTTTCTTTCTTTCTTTTATTTCTTTTATTTCTTTTATTTAGTATTATCCTTTAGCTATATTTAGTTATATTCATATATATTCTATATAAATACAAATACACTCAATATCTTTATATAATATCCTCAAAAATCTAATTAAGACTCCATGTTATCCTTGTCTAGTCTAGGACCTATTTATGGTCATATGTAAATATATATATAAAGTAAAAATAACCATAACCATAAATGATTTTATTAAATAACCACAACAATAACATTAATAATAATAATCCTAATAACAACCAAAATACCTTATAATAGTTTTGGTGAACGAATCCTACTCACTCTTTATCTGGCCCTAGAAAATCGTACCAATATTGTAAAATGCTTTTTAATATTAATGATACCTATAATGTACATACAGTAAATATTTATAAAATACTTACATATTCCGAGAAATAGATACAAAATATTTGCAACTACCAAAATATGCCCACATGGCCATAATTGGTCTCACTATATGCCTACATGAGCTGGGCTTTGGTTTGGGCCCAGTTCGGACTAATTTGGTTCAACCAGGTCTCCTAAAAAAACTTAATAATAAATACTCAAATTATTTATAGTGGTTAAATCGCAACTTGGCCTAGTTTTCCTAGTTAGGACACGCCTATGGCTCGACCCTTCCTACCATTGCTAAAACACTACTCAAGACACTCCACTATACTATCCGTGACAAAATTTCTAGTCATCTTGTATTCCAAAACTTAACTATGGCTAAGGTCATCCATATCTATAATTATTTAATTAAAAATACTCATAAAAATTCTAAATTTTCCTACTTCATTCAAATAATTAATAAAAATATAAAAAATAAAATTCAGGGGTTTTACAGAGGTAAGCTGGATTGGTTTCAGAGGTCGTTTCCTTGGTGATGGTGGTAGGAGGCACAGGGTAGGTGCCATCCAAGAATTTGAAGAGAGCATACCTGACAAAGATGGCCTCAATTTGAAGCTTCCATGAGATCATTTGTGGAGGTAAGCTTGAGATATTGGAGAGCGTAACTACGACGAGTGAGCATTTGGGATCGACATCGTTAAAAATGGTGCGAGGGGAAGACATGGTAGACGATTAGTATGCCTTGGAAAAAAATTATGAGGATGGTGGCTCTGAAACCATGCAACGGTTTAAAGGAAAAGTTGATTTTCATTAATGAATAGTACAAATATATATAGTCTAACCATATACAAAAGATAAGGTAGAATAAAGAGAGATGTCTAACAAAAGATATTAAAAGATAGAATATTGTTACAACAAACTAAAAGATAAGTGCAAGACTAAGTCTTGGCTATATCTTCAACATGGGCCACCATGACCACTGTGTGCTTGGCACGAAGCCGAGGTCACTGGAGACGTCGTCCGAGCCACCAAGGTCACCGCGCGCTTGGCTCAAGTTGAACCACTGTCGCGTGGTTCATCGAGCTTCGGAGGCCTGAACCATCGCGTGGTCATTATGGTCATCCATTTGTAGCCCACCTCCCTCACTTTTGTGATGCAAGTGGAGAGTAGAAAAAGTAAGGGGACAGGAACTCACACTGTCATAGATTCTTCACCTACTACAACACTTACACGTCAAACCAAACACTAAAAATACTGCGAGCTCCGCCCACTTGCAGCAAAATCTCCCCCCTCCGCCCCCCAGCCACCTTCTGCCTACCAAACAGCCCCAATATATATATCTCAATAATCTAGCTTGGCTCTCAATGATCTAGCATGAATGAATATTATTTTTATGCGTAGTGCTGATATGCTGCGCAAATTGTCATATTATCTCAATAACTAATGATATAACAAATCCTTGGAAAAAAAAATTATAACATAATTAATTAGGATATACTCATGATATTTATATTTATTTTGTTTGCATATTTCAACAAGAAAAAGGATATTTGTCTAACAAAAAGTTGTTGTGCCGTATACAAGTCTGATCGTAAGGGAGCCCCTACCAAACTTGTCATTTCCATAAAATAAATTTTGAGTTGCCATCACTTATTTAACCATAACTCAAGGTACATCCCACCAAATCTTATACTATATAATGAGGCTTCAAAACGGCTCAAAAGTGAGTCGTCTAAACCGTCATTATATCACGGTCCATTTTATTTCTAAAAAAAATAAATTATGTAAAGTTTTTTTAAAAAAGTTTAAATTTGTCAACATAGAGAATCAAACTCAACCAAATAAGAAAAATATCTCACACCTTAACTGTCACGCCCCACTCCCGTAGGAGCGATCGTCCTCGCTAAGGCATGATGCCGCATGAGCCTAGATTGCGCTCGTGCCATGCGGGTTCCATAACGGCCGATTTCAGCGACTGCGACGGGGTCGTCGCACAGAAGTCCCAAGCAGAGACATTGAATAATAGCAGCTGAATTTAGAACAAAACACAAGTTATACAAAGAAACTCTTTATTGATATTGAAATAACGGTTACATTGGGGACGCAAGGCCAAGATTACAAGTCTCTCAAGCTCACTCAGTCTCACATTACAAGTCGCTCAGCTCTCTCTCATCTCTCAATACAAGTCTTGATCCAGCGGAAGCTTCGGAAGGCGACGTCCATACATTATGTCCTGTATAAGTCTTTACTCCATGCGGCCGCACGCTTCGAATCGCCAAGGAACTCCGTGCCTCGACGCATCCAAGCGAGCTCCGCGCCACGAGCTTCTACCTGTGCCTGCACATAGAAAACTATGTGGGTGTCAGTACTCAACTATACTGGTGAAATGAGCTCCTCGCCCACCCATACAAAGCTAACACGTTAATTTACTTTTGTAGCTTAGTCCCTTTTGTATTGTCTTTCTACTCTTGCCTTAGAATTATTTTAGGACCGACGCCTTGGCCTATTTCGTGTCTCTAGACCATCTCGTGCTTGCAACGACGATGTTAACTCATACCTTGCCTCAAGACCCTTCTCATGCCAACAACGTTAACCTATCGAGTCGTGTTTGCCTTACGGCTTAAAATCAGAGACGCAACTACACGATAGGCTCCTTTTCCGTGTTACCGTGCTACAAAACCCTTGCTGAGGCCGTGCCTCGCAACTCAGTGATACTTAACCATATCGCCGCCTCGCGGCCCTTAGCTACTTTGGTCACCAACTGACCCAATCAAGACTTCTGGGCTAAGTGCCACTCGACCGACTTTGCCTTGTGGCATCTCCTGACTTAACTCATGACAACTCAACCATAACTATGCAACTTATATGTCGACAACATAGGACTCAACGCCACATCTCGTGCCGAAGCACGGTGTCTTCGTTACAGCCAAATCTTAGGCCCAAACATTGTCCTTTGATCGAGCACGCATTCGACTCGACTCTTGATTCACTTCATCTAATACTTGACTAAGTCCAAAGGCATATACGCGGATCGCCGCCTATGCCGACTCATCTATATGAGGTCACTAGCATAATAAGCTATACCTAGACACATAGCTTACGGTTGACCGGGACCCTTCCAGCGCAAGGTAGCTAGCCCCCTGGAAGTCCTCGACTAACCCGGTGCTATCGAGTCAGCACAGCTATTATCGTGTTTCCTTAGGCCGCATCGGTCCCGTGGCGCCACAGGATGCCATGCGAAAAAACTCTACCTTGTCGACAAGTTGTCCAATGACCATACAAGACCCTTCACTCAAACTGACGTCTAACACAGTCATTGTACTTTCAGTGTTATCATCTCTTTCCAAAACCAATATCAAGACTTCTATCATTTGAGACCCCTCGACGACCCACGGTTGCGAGCATTCTTTCTATCATTTGAGACCCCTCGATGACCCACGATCGCGAGCATTCTTTTCATGTTACTATATCATTTTATTCAACTCAATGCCTATTCGATAGTCCTTTTTCCAAAAACTCATTCAATCAACCGTGGTTCATGCCTTAAACACTAAGTTCGTGCATCGTGCCTTAGGCCCATCGTGCTCTACGCGACACTATCGCCCAACACATACTCCATACAACTAGCTTTGAAACCGTAGGACTTTGTGGCTATACTCAGCCGTAGAACTCTTAGGACCGTGCTTGGAATGTCTTAGGTCGACCACCATCACTTTGCCTAACTTAATCAAGCCTACAACTTAACCCAAGGGACGAGCAAAGGCTATGTCAAGCCTTGCATCGTGGAAGCGTACATGCTTTATCGAGCGTTTACGCGGGCGACGCCTATGACTTAGGCTAATTCACAGTTTTGTGTCGAAGACCAACTTTCCCTTCTCCCAAGCCACGGGACGAAGGACCGAGTATCATTTTCAAAGCACGCCGTGCACCAACTCTAAGCCGACCGTTGGACCTTTCCATATTCTATCTCAATTCGACCCGTCGGGATTATTTCCATTAGCTATGTGGATTCATCTCTTTTATTATTAAGCCTACTTGTGCAAGTTGAAAACACGCGATTTATTATGTGAAGGCAAAGATGAGGCAAGTTCACCGAAACTACCCCACCTGAGCGTGCGATCGCCTCGACCGAGCGATGTCTTCGAGCAGCCGTTGCAAGGCTAAGTCCGAACGCCGTCAGCCTTTCGATTCCTCCGATTGACTGAGCGGGACGGGGCACTACATCATACACCACTCAGAAAAAGTTTCGTCCTCGAAACTAATTGAGTACACTTATCTACTTATCACTTTTACTCAATATTCAAGACTCTCGCACACACTACACCTATGCATTTTCTCAATCCGAGCCACGCTCGTGCTACCCTCAATCCATTCTTCAGAACTCACGATCTCAAAATCCTCAACACTTATTATTCCTCAAGTCTCACTTAATTCAGCATATCACTTAGTTTGGATCGTGCACACATTCCAAGCGTCCCCAAAATACATGCATTTCAACCAAGCCTTGTGATAGTAAATCCAATTCCATCTATCGATCCATCCACTCAATCCTGAAAATCAATACTACCGATGCTAACCCTCGCAACATGGACATCTCGCCTAGCCGCTAGGTAATCTCTTTAGGCTAAAGTCAATTGTCAGTATCGGAATCACAGTTCCCAAACAACGATATCAACACTGACCCCATCCTAAGGTCAAACCAAGTTGATAGTATAGGGTTTTTCTACCCAAGCTTGCATCACTCCGATTTCTAAACATCGAGCATCGACTTCCTACACACATCCCAACATTTATCGCACGGGGTTCGAGTCATTCAGCAAAGCCATCCTACGATCACTCACGCTTCAACCAATTTCACGACATCTCAATATCGCTCGTTCAATAAACCATCTTCGCACAGTCTATCTCTTCGAACATGTTCGACATAATTCGCCTATCAATCCTTTTCGAATCAAATACGCTATGACACAAATTGTCGCTAACCAAAATTTCACATTCCATATTCCCTAAGTCATCTATTCCAATTCACGTAATCGATCATAAGGTCGTCTAGCTTAACAATATGCTATGCCCCGATCTCACGCGAGTCAAATTATCCACGGTGGACATGAATCACCATGCACGCTCCCGCGGGATAATCATCCTCATCAGGACGTAACTCTTGTTTTGTATCTAGATTAATTCATTCTCGATGCGCGGATTGGACCTACTCAATCCTCAAGTTTTATTCATTCGTCAATCGCAAGTCTAAACATCCTCGAATTTTCCTCCGTATCAAACCGACAAGTCGAGACAATCAAAGTTGCCACGTCCTGATTTTCTGAGTTCGATCATTCCCGCGACATGAATCACCATGTCAGCGCTCACGCAGAACGATCGCCCCAAATCCGACGCAACACATGTGCGAGACTAGAGTTGCGCTCGCACAAGACAAGATCGTCGACATTGTGGTTATCAACGTAACCATCAAGACGCGATCATTTTTCTCCAAAATTCGTCTCAATCCAAATCCTAAGTATAACACCCAACCGAGCAATAACACTTGCACGATCGTCATTCGCCGAGTCAGAGTACCCCCGAGTTATCGCATATCGATCTTTGATACGCCTCAATACCATCGACGATATGCGTAACCTGACGATCTTCCTTTGCAACCAATTCTGAGTCGTGCAAATGATGCCATCGTTCGACTGGATAATCTTCTCGACATTCAATTCAAGTTCGATCATTATCCTCGAATCATTCACAATATCAAATTCCTCAAATCCAATTTCACGTATTGTTCATCCATCTATCTTAAGTCATCGACCAACGTATTTCCTTAATTCGCAACATTCCTTGCTAACTCAAATCGTCGAGCAACATTCAATCCAATCCTCAGAGTCATTCGCGTAACTTTAAACTTAAACTTTTCATGCACGATGTCTACATATCGTGCTAACTTTTCGTATACGATCCGTATCAATTTCATCGATCCAATTTTACCTACTCAATCATTCTCGCGTTTCATACTTCGCACAATTTTCAATCCCGTGCATGTTCCGTGCACGTTATTTCTAGTAATTTCGAATCCACTTATCAAACTTCATGACAACATCTCACTCAATCTAAGGCTTTGCATATGTGCGACGCTTGCTGATAGACTCACCGACATCCCGTATCCTCAATTTATCGATCGACATTCCTGAGCCTATCGCATACACCACTCAGGAATGAAGTCATTTATCAAATCCTCAACTTATCATTTGATTCACACTCTACTTCCTCGAATTTCATCCGGACGATTTCTTAGATTTCAAGCACGCTCACCTTATATCGCACCGACGATAACATCGTCGTTCGATAGCACCTCTATCGATAGTCATCTCACTTTTACTCAATCGAGTTCAACTCATTCTTGTTCGACACAATTCGAATCCCGCACTCGACTTTTCTAAGGTCGACACAACTTTGGTGTATATGCCCAGCCCGACTTAGCCAATCGCGCTTACGCGAACCATCTTTTTTATTTCTTATTAAAAACTGTTCTCCTACGTTTTGCAAAATATATAGACTTATTGTATGGACATCCCGTAGGACAATTGAGAGAGAGCGCATCAACGATATCAACTTGCGGAAGCACAATTCAGAGTTTGCGGAAACAACGAGTTAAAGAATTCAATCGATAGTCCAAGGACGTAAAGCCGTGCTCTGATACCATTATGTCACGCTCCGCTCCCGTAGGAGCGATCGTCCTCGCTAAGATGTGATGCCGTACGAGCCTAGATTGCGCTCGTGCCAGGCGGGTTCCATAACGGCCGATTTCAGCGGCTGCGACGGGGTCGTCGCACAGAAGTCCCAAGCAGAGACATTGAATAATAGCAGCGGAATTTAGAACAAAACACAGTTATACAAAGAAACTCTTTATTGATATTGAAACAACGGTTACATTGGGGGCACAAGGCCAAGATTATAAGTCTCTCAAGCTCACTCAATCTCACATTACAAGTCGCTTAACTCTCTCTCTCATCTCTCAATACAAGTCTTGATCCAGCGGAAGCTTCGAAAGACGACGTCCATACATTATGTCCTGTATAAGTCTTTACTCCATGCGGCCGCACGCTTCGAATCGCCAAGGAACTCCGTGCCTCGACGCATCCAAGCAAGCTCCGCGCCATGAGCTTCTACCTGTGCCTGCACATAGAAAACTATGTGGGTGTCAGTACTCAACTGTACTGGTGGAATGAGCTCCTCGCCCACCCATATAAAGCTAACACGTTAATTTACTTTGTGCAGCTTAGTCCCCTTTGTATTGTCTTTCTACTCTTGCCTTAGGATTATTTTAGGACCGACGCCTTAGCCTATTTCGTGTCTCTAGACCATCTCGTGCTTGCAACGACGACGTTAACTCATACCTTGCCTCAAGACCCTTCTCGTGCCAACAACGTTAACCTATCGAGTCGTGTTTGCCTTACGGCTTAAAATCAGAGACGCAACTACACGATAGGCTCCTTTTCCGTGTTACCGTGCTACAAAACCCTTGCTGAGGCCGTGCCTCGCAACTCAATGATACTTAACCATAACGCCGCCTCGCGGCCCTTTGCTACTTTGGTCACCAACTGACCCAATCAAGACTTCTGGGTTAAGTGCCACTCGACCGACTTTGCCTTGCGGTATCTCCTGACTTAACTCATGACAACTCAACCATAACTATGCAACTTATATGCCGACAACATAGGACTCGATGCCACATCTCGTGCCGAAGCACGGTGTCTTCGTTACAGCCAAATCTGAGGCCCAAACATTGTCCTTTGACCGAGCACGCATTCGACTCGACTCTTGATTCACTTCACCTAATACTCGACTCAGTCCAAAGGCATATACGCGGATCGCCGCCCATGTCGACTCATCTATATGAGGTCACTAGCATAACAAGCTATACCTGGACACATAGCTTGCGGTTGGCCGGGACCCTTCCAGCGCAAGGTAGCTAGCCCCCTGGAAGTCCCCAACTAACCCGGTGCTATCGAGTCAGCACAGCTATCACCGTGTTTCCTTAGGCCGCATCGGTCCCGTGGCGCCACAGGATGCCGTGCGGAAAAACTCTACCTTGTCGACAAGTTGTCCAATGACCATGCAAGACCCTTCACTCAAACTGACGTCTCACACAGTCATTGTACTTTCAGTGTTATCATCTCTTTCCAAAACCAATATCAAGACTTCTACCATTTGAGACCCCTCGACGACCCACGGTCGCGAGCATTCTTTCTATCATTTGAGACCCCTCGACGACCCACGGTCGCGAGTATTCTTTCCATGTTACTATATCATTTTATTCAACTCAATGCCTATTCGATAGTCCTTTTTCCAAAAACTCATTCAATCAACCGTGGTTCATGCCTTAAACACTAAGTCCGTGCATCGTGCCTTAGGCCCATCGTGCTCTACGCGACACTATCGCCCAACACATACTCCATACAACTAGCTTTGAAACCGTAGGACTTTGTGGCTATACTCAGCCGTAGAACTCTTAGGACCGTGCTTGGAATGTCTTAGGTCGACCACCATCACTTTGTCTAACTTAATCAAGCCTACAACTTAACCCAAGGGACGAGCAAAGGCTATGTCAAGCCTTACATCGTGGAAGCGTACATACTTTATCGAGCGTTTACGCGGGCGACGTCTATGACTTAGGCTAATTCACAATTTTGTGTCGAAGACCTACTTTTCCTTCTCCCAAGCCACGGGACGAAGGACCGAGTGTCATTTTCAAAGCACGCCGTGCACCAACTCTAAGCCGACCGTTGGACCTTTCCATATTCTATCTCAATTCGACCCGTCGGGATTATTCCCATTAGCTATGTGGATTCATCTCTTTTATTATTAAGCCTACTTGTGCAAGTTGAAAACACGCGATTTATTATGTGAAGGCAAAGATGAGGCAAGTTCACCGAAACTACCCCACCTGAGCGTGCGATCGCCTCGACCAAGCGATGTCTTCGAGCAGCCGTTGCAAGGCTAAGTCTGAACGCCGTCGGCGTTTCGATTCCTCCGATTGACTGAGCAGGACGGGGCACTACATTAACCACATGAATTAGAAGAAATATTTGAATATAATTGGATAATATGTTTATTATGTGTCAGTATACGTGCAAAGCACGTGCATTTACTAGTTACCATAATGTATAAAACCTTTCAGTTTTAACGAAAATCATCAATAACTAACAGTCAACTCCTTTGACCTACATAAATAAATAAAAAATGAGCTGCACCCTACTTATTTTACCATAATTGAATGTGCACCACACATATTTGAGGGTAATTTGGTCACAATTAAAGGTGAACCCCACTTAAATGGGGGTTAAATGAGTTGATTGTTAGTCATTGACATTTTTCGTTAAAAGTGAGATTATGCGTTATGGTAATTCAGTGGACTCCATAGTAGCTGTGAGAGCCATGACATATCCATAAAACTATAAATATATTAATGTTCCAATAATATTCTTGCATTTTAAAATAAAAATAACATCATAGAAATTCAAAAACAATGAGTAAAATAATCAATAACACATTTGACTAGAGTTATTATCGTCCTAAATTTTTGTAATAAATTTTGGAAAATAAGAAAAAAAATAATTCAATCACATGAATTATGAGAAGAACCATTTTTCTCTTATCTAATCACAGTCACATACATTAGCATTCCGGGTCAAACCGGATCCACCAATACCCAAACCCGATAATTTGCGTAAATAGCCCGAACCCGATATTCTCAGAACAAAAAACACATTTTCTCACTCCTCTACGAATCCTTTCCCGACAAATTAGGGTTTTCCGGCGGCAGTACCAGCGGAAATCTGGTGAGTTCCGGCGACGATCGACGGAGATCGAGTAATTTCTCAGGTGAGATCCTTGTTCTTCGTCATCTAAGCAGCAGAATGGTGTTCTTTTCGCTCTCTAGAAGTGGAATATAGGGTTAGGGTTTCTGTGCTGTGCGATTACTCTGTTCTTGGCCATTTTGTTTTGATTCCATTGTAAATTTCTCGAATATTGTATGGTTTGGACCGGAAATGATTGCGACGATGCTTGTAATCACTGGAGAGATAGGCTTAGAATAGTAGTTCTCTAGGGGGATAGGATATGGATTGAATTAGTCGTCACTACCTGTGTCCATGTCTTATCATGGCTTAGAATAGTAGTTCTCTAGGGACACTCCGGTTAATGCTGGGGCAGTCGACTGTTTGAATCCTTTTTGTAATATTCACCTGTGTTAAGGGCCATGTCCTATGTAACACTAAGAAAAAACATGTCCTTTAAAACCTCAATCCATGTTTGTATGGGCCTAAGTCTAGTCCTAGCGGCAGGGCCGGCCCTGAGCAATTGGGGGCCCGAGGCGAAACTTCCAAAATGGACCCTCATACATATGTAAAAAAAAAAAAAACCGAAATTTTTGGTAGTTCCGGGGCACAATTTTTCGATGGAAAACTGAGAAGATGAAACAATTGTAAAAACAATGTTTCAACGCAACACTTCTAGAAAGTTTGCGTAAGTATAACGAAGATCCAAGAAGATCTCGTTATGATATTACGAGAATCTAAAAAGATTTCGTAATCTACAACAACATATGATATACGAGAATCTAAGAAGATTTCGTAATCACAGCAATGAAGAAGATGACAGGCGAAAGATGGAAGATGGCCTGCTGGGGTGAATGATCACCGTTGCTCAAAGCTATATTCGCCCCATACGAATAGCTTCCAGGAACCAGCAAGTTCGTCGGAGAACTTTGGAACACTTCTGCTTTTCTGACTCTTCGGATCGTACACGGACTCCCGTGCAAAAGCAACGCTGGTGCAAAGCTTCTCTTCTCTCTCACAGACTCTGTTTACTTGTGTTAAGAAACACTTGTAAACTTTCGTGACTCTCTGAATGTGTTCTGTATTATATTTTAGCCTGTGAGAGAGAGGATACCTTATATAGGCTCGAGTAGCAACTGTCCGGTTAGCACAACATTCGGGACGTGGTAATAACCACTCCGAACGTGCAGTAACCGCTCAGATCATGCACATGCACGATCTGAAGCAAGTTGCGCCACTCTGGCACCCTGCGCGTCTTGCATACTGCGTACTGAGCCACTTGCGCCAACCTGCGCCACTGCACAACCTGCGCGACCTGCGCCACCTTGCGCCACTCGCGCAACGTGCGCCACGCGCGCCACTTGCGCCACGCGCGCAACTTGCGCAACGTGCGCAACCGGCGCACCCGGCGCAATCTGGCGCGCAACCTGTCGCGCAACCTGTCCGCGCGCCTCGCAGCGCAGGTGGCTCGCGCAACGAGCGCAACTTAAGCGCACTATGCGCCTAGCGACGATGCTGACGATGCTGACGATGCTGACGTGCTAAGTGCAAAGTGCATCAACAAAACGCCACATTATGCCTCATGAGCCCATGAGTCCGTGTCCGAGTCCGAGTCGCTAAGTCCCTACGGGACTTAGCTCCCATGGAAATAAATTTTCCAAGAGCAAAAAGCATGAATGCTTTCAATTGTTTATTTAGCCTTTTTTCCATTAGAAAAATAATCCCACATGGTACACCCATGTGCACCTCCACACCACATGTGCATCTCTAAACTAGCAAAGCTAATATATAGAGATACAACTCCTTTGGTCTAGCCGATGTGGGACTAAAATTTACTTTGAAAAAGATCAAAACCCAACAATCCCCCACATATCTCTATATATGAGTATAAGTGTTCCCCACAGTAACTATCCATCATGCATTAGGAGAGATGTCGCTGACGACTTGAATCTTTCCGCATGGTTCAAACAACAGACTATAATACAAGAATGGACTAAGCCTTGAATTCTGCATCATAGCTGAAATTCTTCCCACTCACATAATGTAGTTACATGTGCTTCTGGCTACACATTAAAGGTCCTGTGCCAGCCTGGTTTTAGTGTATAATTTTGGACGTCTACAAGTTTACCCTCAAGAGACGGCCTGATATCTCTTTGTCCATATACTATAGGTGAGTTCATTATAAAGAGACATGGCATGAAGCACTTTGCGCTTCCCTTGCGGTGCTACGCCGCTATGACATGGCTTAAAGTCGAGGCCTTACCCTGTATCGGGAACCTTATCGTAGTGTCATACTACTATAGCATGAGGTAACCGCCTCTTTGTAGTGCCAAACTATCCAGCATGAAGCCTTAGGCTCCCTTGCGGTGTTACGCCGCAACAACATGGCTTGCAAGGGCGAGGCTTTATCCCTAATCGGGTACCTCATCGTGGTGTCGTGCCACTGTAACATGAGAAACTCCTCCTCTTTGTAGTGCTGACTACACCCCTCTTTATATTAACATACAGCATTAGGCTAACTGTCTATTTGCGGTGCTACGCCGCTGTGACTTGGCTAGCAAAGCCGAGGCATTACCCCATGTCTGGGAACCTCATGGTGGAGTCACCCCACAGTACCATGGAGTTTCACTCCTTGTAGTGCTGTTCTACCGTGCTTCCTGTAAAGCACACCAGACATTCACTCTGCCTGTGAACTCATTAAGGCATTTAAGCCAACCTTTCCACATGATCCGTTTTCGGCAGAAAACAACAGTAGACAACAGTGGTTGTAGGTCCGTAACCTCTCCATGCCCAATAGAACATGTACCCACCGTTCCTGATATTCTTCCGATTAGTGGTCCTCTCTTGAACCAAAAGCTAGATGCCTAGTAGATTTCTCTTTGAACTATTAGCATAAAACTTTATGGTAGGAATACAATAATACAATATCAGAATGCCTTCAAACCCATTTTACAAGCTGTGTCATCGACCAGCTGGCGCTTGAGGTCCTTGGTGAACGGATCCGCCAGGTTCTCTTGACTCCGAACATCAATCACTGCAATAACACCTCTCTTGATAAGATCGTGTACTGCCATGTGCTTCAATCGCACATTCCTTTTCTTTCCGTTGAAGATGTCATTTGATGCCACCGCCGCAGTCGCTTGGTTGTCGCAGTATATCGGTATCGCCGGTATTTGTGCCCCAACTACTGGAAGATCATACATGAGCTCCCGAAGCCATTCTGCTTCCTCGGCTGCGGTATCAAGTGCAAAGAACTCAGATTCCATGGATGACCGCGAGAGCATAGTCTGTTTCTTCGACTTCCACGATATAGCAGCTCCATCCATTGTGAAAATGAATCCACCTGTGGACTTCTCGCTCTCCACCTCTGAGCACCAGCTGGCATCACTGAAGCCTTCCACTACCGGCGGATCTCCGCTGTAGTACAGTGCATATATCTGAGTCTTCTTGAGATATCTCATAACCCGTTTCACAGCTTTCCAGTGTTCAACACCTGGGTTACTCGTGAAACGACTCAGCATTCCCACGGTGAAAGCTATGTCAGGCCTTGTGGCAGTAGTAGCATACATCAAACTCCCGATTACGCTAGCATACTCCAGCTGCCTGACACTTTTTCCTGAATTAGGCTTCAGCTTCAGATCACTCCTGTACGACGTATCGATCCCTGGAAGATCCCGATATCCATAACGAGTGATCATTTTCTCAATATAATGAGACTGTGACAGCGCTAGTCCAGTGTCTGTCCGGATGATCTTGATCCCTAAGATCACATCAGCTTCCCCCAAGTCTTTCATACTGAACTTGCTCGAGATGAATTTCTTTGTCTCCGTGACACAGCTCATATCCGTACCTAGGATAAGCACGTCGTCCACGTACAGACAAACGATCACACCTCTTCCATCAGCGAACTTCGTGTAAACACACTTGTCCGTCTCGCTGACCATGTAGCCATTTGACCTTATAATTTTGTCAAATTTCTCATGTCACATCTTGGGAGCCTGTTTACGACCGTACAATGATTTTACCAACTTGCAGACTTTGTCTTCAAGACCCATGACAAATCCCTCTGGCTGTTGCATGTATATCTCTTCGGTCAGCTCGCCATTTAGGAAAGCCGTTTTCACATCCATCTGATGTATCACCATCTTATATATTGCTGCAAGAGCAATCAACACTCTGATGGTGGTCATCCGGGATACTGGAGCATACGTGTCAAAGTAGTCAATCCCCTGCTTCTGAGAAAATTCCTTGGCTACCAACCTAGCCTTGAACTTGTCAATAGTTTCGTCTGCTTTCATCTTCTTCTTGAAGATCCATTTGCATCCGATGGGTTTCGCTCCTTTAGGAAGATCAACCAACACCCAAGTGTTATTTGAGGTGATAGAGTCAATTTCATTGTCAATCGCCTCCTTCCAGAAAATTGCGTCTCTGGTCTTCATCGCCTCATCATAGGTAAGCGGATCTGCTTCCACATGATAAGTGACAAAGTCACTTCCGAAGTCCTTCGGCCTCCTCATACGCTTAGCTGACGGCTCAGCTTGTTCTGGTTCAATCGTTGTTTCAACAACATCTTCTTGGACCACATATTCATTGAAGACTTCAGTTTCCTGCGCACCCTCAATGTTCTCCGGTACATCTGCAAGAACAATATTCTTGTGCCTTGCAAATTTGTCTTCAAAATATTCTGCATCGCGAGATTCAATGATATGATTTGACTCAGTATCAAGAAATCTCCGAGCATCACTCTTCTCGGCATACCCCAAGAAGATCGTCTTAGTAGTCCTTGTCCCAAACTTCTATATCTTTAGATCTGGAAGCTTGACATATGCCAGACACCCCCACACTCGAATGACATTCAAGTTAGGTCTGACCTTGAACCAGTGTTCATGAGGAGTAACGTCTGAAGTTGCATGAGGCACTCTATTTAGAATAAAAGTGACCGTCAATGCAGCTTCTCCCCAGTAGCACTTAGGAAGACCCGCAGTTAACAGCATTGAATTAATCATTTCTGTTAACGTTCTGTTCTTCTTCTCTGCTACTCCGTTTGATTGAGGAGAGTACGGAGCCGTAGTCTCATTGACAATTCCATGTTCTTTGCAGAACGATGCGAATTCATGAGACCTGTACTCCCCACCTCGATCACTTCTTATTCTTTTGAGTTGTTGTCCAGTCTGCCGCTCAGCTTCGGCTCTGAACTCCTTGAACTTCTCGAATGCTTCGTCTTTAGCCTTCAGCAAGTAGACGAACGCATACTTTGAGAAGTCATCGATGAAGGTTATGAAATATTTCATCCCGGCCTTTGTAGAGAACTATTTGAAGTCACAGATATCGGAGTGTACCAACTCCAGAAGATCTGTACTTCGATTAACCCGAGAAAAGGGTTTCCTTGTGATCTTTGTTTGAGCACAAACTTCACAGTTCTCTACCTTACCCCCACACTTGGAGATAAGTCCTAGACTAGACATTCTGTTTATTCGTTTACAATGAACATGTCCTAGCCTATTATGCCACAACTCAATAGTATAAGCAGAAGGAGTGATTGCATTAATAACATTAATTACATTGGACTGATTCACAAGCTGAATTTTGAACATCCCTTCGGTATAAAAAGCTTTTCCGAAATATGTTTCCTTAATAGACATCACCGTCTGGCCAGCATTGATGTCCATCCTGAGGTCTGCGTTGCAGAGTAGACCTCCTGAGATCAGGTTCTTGGCGATAGCAGGTACGTGCTTCACGCCTTGAAGCGTCAGATACTTCCTCGAAGTCAGCTTCAACACCACCTTCCCGATCCCGAGCACTTCAGCTTGTGCCTGGTTCGCCATCATAACCACTTCAGAAGTTGGTGTGTAGGTGGTGAACCACTCCTTACTGGAGCAGACATGACATGAGGCTCCAGTGTCTACCCACCAGTCAGACTCGGTCTTTACTGCATCAACCTGCACAATCATAGCAACAACGTCAGTGATCATAGATACCTTACTAGGCTCTCCTTGCTCTGATTGCTTGGTCTTTGCTTTGCATTCACTTTTGAAGTGGCCATTCTTGCCACACTTGAAGCAAGGCATCTGAGACTTTGGCTTCTTTTGCTTGAAAGAAGTTCCCTTGACTTTCAGATTGTCAGGGTCCTTCTTCTTGCTGTGGGAAGCCGCCTGCTTTCCCCTTGGTTTCTTGGTATGAACCATATTGGCATTAGCCAATTGCTTGGACAGTGAGTCCACCTTGAGTTGAGCCCGCATATGGTCCTCAACATAGATTTCCTGCAAGAGATCTTCAAGGCTGATCTCAAGCTTTTTCCTATGCATGTTTGCATAGAACTTACTCCACCCAGCGGGGAGCTTTGAGACAATCCCTCCAACAACAAACTTGTCAGGGAGGGGCATCGCCTCGTCTTCCAACTTCTGTCGCAGCTTCAGAAATTCTTTTACCTGCGGCAACATGGACTTCTCGTCCTCAAAGAGCCATTTGTGATATTTTTCAACCACAAATATCTTGCTCCTGTTCTTGTCTTCTTCGTACAGTTTCTCCAGAGACTCCCATATGTCTCTGGCAATAGTCTTCTTACTGTAGGATTCTGCTAGGGAAATCCTCCATAGCATTCAGGATAAGCAGCCTGCAAATGCTATTCTTCCTTCTCCACTTGGCCTGAAGTTTAGTAGCCGCACTGATAGCAACAGCAGACCCAGTATCTGGAACAGTAGGTTCCTCTTCAAGAAGCACGTGATCAACGTCTCTTAGTTGAAGAGTGAGATAAACCTTCCTCTTCCAGACTTGATAATGCTCTCCATCAAACTTTTCTAACTTACAAAAGTCAGTATTGAGGAGTGAAGCATTAAAGTTTTCCATCGTAGCAATATAGCTTTGAGATTGTTAGTTCCGGGGCACAATTTTTCGATGGAAAACTGAGAAGATGAAACAATTGTAAAAACAATGTTTCAACGCAACACTTCTAGGAAGTTTGCGTAAGTATAACGAAGATCCAAGAAGATCTCGTTATGATATTACGAGAATCTAAAAAGATTTCGTAATCTACAGCAGCATATAATATACGAGAATCTAAGAAGATTTCGTAATCACAGCAATGAAGAAGATGACAGGCGAAAGATGGAAGATGGCCTGCTGGGGTGAATGATCACCGTTGCTCAAAGCTATATTCGCCCCATACGAATAGCTTCCAGGAACCAGCAAGTTCGTCGGAGAACTTTGGAACATTTCTGCTCTTCTGACTCCTCGGATCGTACACGGACTCCCGTGCAAAAGCAACGCTGGTGCAAAGCTTCTCTTCTCTCTCACAGACTCTGTTTACTTGTGTTAAGAAACACTTGTAAACTTTCGTGACTCTCTGAATGTGTTCTGTATTATATTTTAGCTTGTGAGAGAGAGGAGACCTTATATAGGCCCGAGTAGCAACTGTCCGGTTAGCACAACATTCGGGACGTGGTAATAACCACTCCGAACATGCAGTAACCGCTCAGATCATGCACAGGCACGATCTGAAGCAAGTTGCGCCACTCTGGCACCCTGCGCGCCTTGCATACTGCGCACTGAGCCACTTGCGCCAACCTGCGCAACCTTGCGCCACTCGCGCAATATGCGCCACGCGCGCCACTTGCGCAACTTGTGCAACGTGCGCACCCGGCGCACCCGGCGCAACCTGTGCGCAACCTGCGCGCAACCTGTCCGCGCGCAACCTGAGCGCAACCTGTCCGCGCGCCTGGCAGCGCAAGTGGCTCGCGCAACGAGCGCAACTTAAGCGCACTATGCGCCTAGCGACGATGCTGACGTGCTAAGTTCCAAGTGCGCCAACAAAACGCCACATTACGTCTCATGAGCCCATGAGCCCGAGTTCGTGTCCGTGTCCGAGTCCGAGTCCGAGTCCGAGTCGCTAAGCTCCTACGGGGCTTAGCTTCCATGGAAATAAATTTCCCAAGAGCAAAAAGCATGAATGCTTTCAATTGTTTATTTAGCCTTTTTTCTATTAGAAAAATAACCCCACATGGCACATCCATGTGCACCTCCACATCACATGTGCATCTCTAAACTAGCAAAGCTAATATATAGAGATACAACTCCTTTGGTCTAGCCGATGTGGGACTAAAATTCACTTCGAAAAAGACCAAAACCCAACAATTTTATCATAGTCAAGATTTGAACCAAGGACCTCTTATGTACAAGTCTAGCATTATAACCACTGCACCACAATGCATTTTGTTAAAAAAAAAGAGGGCATGACACATATTAGTTCTATTATAAACAGTTTCATGTTGGTGCCCCCTTTCGTCAGGGGGCCCTGGGCCGTCGCCCGGCCTGCCCTGGGTCAGGGCCGCCCCTGCCTAGCGGCTCCTTTAACTATTATCTTACATCTCCTTATTACTGGAGCATTTATTGGTCTACGCTGCACATGTGCAAACCAACTAAGACAATTTTCTCTCGTCTTGTCCTCAATTGACGCCACCTCTAACTTCCCACGAATACGCTCATTTCTTATCCTATCTTTCAAATCGTAGCATTCTCATCTATGCTAAACTGATGTCTTCGACATGTTTCTTAATTGCCCAACACTCTGATCCATATAGTATGGCTTCCGTTTTATAGACTTTTCTGCAACCTCCAAAGGTATGTTTCAATTACAAAGTACTCCATAAGCAAACTCACTCCCAAGTCCCAACAAGACTATGCTAACCCTCTCTTTGCGATGATTATATTCATTACCACATATCATTTGTAGCCCAAAATTTACCCCATTCAACAGACTAGGAGAAACAAAAGGATGTTGAGATTTAACAATTATTCATTTGACAACCACTGGTCTAAAAGGCGGTCTAGATGGCTGCCTAGGCGCTAGGCGTCCGTTGTCCGCCCGATGTCCATCCGATGTCCGCCTAGGCGCCCGGCTAAACCTCCCGACGTCCGGCTATGTATGTTTTGGGGTTTTATGGACTTTTTCTGCAATTTTCAGTAGGTTTTTTGTATTTATTTATTTATTTTTGAACCGCCTACATTTAGGCGACACTACTAGGCGATAGACGGCGAGTGGCCGCCCGACTAGCGCCTACGCTTTTCACAACCTTGTTGACAACAAATCAAAACAATAACGGTTAATAACAGAGTATCATAGAAGAGACAAAACCTAAGCAAGACACCATCACGTTGGTCATTGTAGTGTACTTGAAGTGTCCATTTCATGTCTCATACGTGTACAACACCCTTCTTCTTAAGTGAGATCCGCAAATTGGGTAAGGAAGCATTCAGTGATGCAGGAGACCTTTGGATGTGGAATGAATGGTTGGTTTGATTGAATGTGGAATTTCATTCATAAGCCCTCAAGGCAAGGCGAAAAGGGAGAGATGTTCTGGCTTTCTTTGGTCTTGAACTCGCTTTTGAGAATGAATGTTGGAAACTCTTCGATGACATCTTCCTTTGAGCGCACTATTCCTTAGTTGTACCTGATTTGTGCCAAGATCTTTGACAGAAGGGGGATGGGTGGGTCCGGGGGGGCATGTAGCCAAGTCATAAAAGGTTCTTTACAATGCATTTCTAATAAGTATGCATTGGTGTTCCCTGAGGAGCTAATAAAGGTCACCGGCCTTTGCTTCTATCCTAAGTAGGTTTCGTACTACTTACTGTTGAATTACATAGTACTTTATTCAAACAAGGAATCTATTTTTGTCAGATTGTCGCATAGGCATGTAATTGATGTTAGTAGAATATTCATTTGATTGATTTGCACAAAAAACTTGTCATACATTGGTTTATTAAAGTGTTAGATATTTATGGAATCCTTATGTTACACCCTTTTTTAACATTAAATATGGTTTAATAGCTATTTGGTATAAGTGATTTCATTCTTATCCTTTGCAGACTTTCAAATTACACCCCTTGCAGCGAAAATGTCGCGAAAAGGATTGATGGAGCAGGACCTAAGCAAGCTTGACGTGACAAAGCTGAACCCTTTGTCACCAGAAGTCATTTCACGTCAAGCTACTATCAATATTGGTAAATATCCTCCTACTTATTATATGCATGAATGGGTTTCACTCATAGTTTGCTGTATTGTCCAGTACCGATCCGATACGGCCGATACCGATACTGACTGATACCGACATTGAAGATCTCTTTTTTCATCAATTCGGCGCAGAAAATTGAACAAAAAGACCAATCATTAGTGTGTAAAAGCATAGTAAGATTGTAAAAGCATGTGAAAGAAGAAAACTTATCTATCACAGGTAAACCAATCGGCAAGAGTGGCCACAATTTTATTCGATTCCAAAACTACTAAGAAACAATACAGGAAGTACTTAAAATTGCCTAAATGTATAAATATTTTTCTAAAAATTTAATAATTTATTAATAATTATTTTCTTTCCGATACCAATAAATTTCATATTCCGATCAGAAACCGCCGATACTGATGATACTGTCAATCCCGATACTCATAGGAAGGGTCCGATACCAATAGTGCGAATCTTGGTTTCACTATTTACAAAGTGCAGATTCAGTTGTTAGATCGGATATTTTTATTTATTGATTTGTCTTGTGATACATTGCTGCTATAGAAAAAGTAATTTTGAGATAATTGATTATAATTTCAAATAAAGAAAGATGAGGATAACCATAATGTTTTGTTGCAAAGATAAAGTTGAAAAAAAAATACAGAAGTGTCCTGTCTTGCTTGTTACAATCTACTTGCAGATCCCTGGAAATTAGAAAATAACATTTTTATGCGTATACGAATATAGTTATCTCGTGGATGCAACGTGCTTTGTTCAAAGAAAACTTGGATGGTGATACTTCAGTATGGAAATTTTCTGTTTTCTTAATCCTTTCTTTCCTTGAAATTATGTTTCAAGATGACTAACTAGTTTGGAGTTGTCCTTGCATAAGGAGGAGGTAATTGCAATATGGAGAACCTAATTGTACTCTAATTCTAACCTATGTATTGCATCTATGGAGAGAATAAGTTGGAAGAAAAGAGCAATCCTGTTGAAAGCTGGAGCAATCCTGTTGAAAAATACAAGCTTCATCCCTTAGCAATTGAGCCTTGTTGGCAGGATGCACATGTTCATTAGATATATGTTAGAATCATTGTCATCTGAGCCTTACCATTTAAATAGGGTCAGCTATGGGTCATTTGTCTGGATTGAGAATGCTCAAAAACTAATTCAAGATTGATAAATGTCTATCTGATATCAACCATCTTTTTTTATGAAATCTCTAGTTTTACCCACAATTTACAATAAAGGCGTTTACTGTAAAATGACTTAAAGGTCCTTTCCAAACATAGAATAAGCTACTGAATCATGCGGTTTAAATTCATGCTACATGGAACTAGCCATAAAAGATATATATATATATATATATATATATATATATATATATATATATATATATATATATATGGAACGAAAGGATAATATTGATATATGGGGACATTCATTTTGTACCCAATTATTTTGGAGAACACTAAAATTTCAGTTAAAAAGTAGTTAGTCGGATTTTGCCAAGTAGTATTTGGCTGCTATCCGGAAATCACACAGTAGATGAAGTAAAAACACACTAAACAACAAACTAAAATTCCATCCACCGTTGTAAACTTTGGAATGTTGATTGATCAGTATGTCATGCTTATGGCCCTTGCTTAAAAATTTAATATTCACGTTTCGTGACAAACAAGTACTCAAACTACACTGGGCATAAGAATATTGAAGACTCGACATAGAACTTGATATGATATATTGAGGTTGTCAGTAGACAAGAAAGTGGTCTATCCAATCCAAGGTATTCTTATTAATCTGTAGAGAAGGGAAGTAACATATATATTTGAACTTCCAACTTACTATATGCTCATAGTAAAGGTGGATTGATACCAAAAACACAATTGAGACCCTGTTGATACATGTCAAATGGTTGTCCCTTTCTTTTTGGTTACAGACTGCTATATCCTGCTATATAATTCATGCTCATTTACTAATTTTCTTAGCCAATAGTTTTCCTCACATTGAACCTGCACTAATGAGCACACTTTTGCTTCTGAATATTTTTGTGAACTTATCTTTCTTGTAAATGCACCTTTGTGCAGTTGAGTTGGGGAAATTATTTTTTAATAGCGAATATCTATCTGTATCATCTAAATATAGCCGAGACAGTACCAAAAAGGTAACTTTCATTATTGAATATTTGGTCATTTAAATTATAATCAGTTATTGTTAGGTGGGTCGACTGCTATGCCTGAAGTGATTCTTCAATGAAATATGTATTCTGTAATCAGTAGCAGTGCTTGAGAATTTTGCTGCTAATAAATGAGATGGTTGTTAGCGTTCATAGTAAGCTCGTGATGTCCACCAATTAAATGTGAAATGCCTTACACCTTGCTAGGGCAGTGCGAGCTTGCTATTTTAGTTAAAAAGAACTTTTGGTGCGCCTCCCTTGTAACTCAATTTGCACTTCTATTTATTGTTGTACATTTTCTATTCTTGTAGTCATTTAGTAAAAATGAAATCTTGCATTACACCATCAATCTCGGTGTATGCATGAAGAAATATGAGATGGGCATTCCTGCTCTTTTTACTGTGTAAACTATATTATTGTTAGACTATAAGGGTGAGCTTGCCTTTTTTTAGTTGAAAGGAACATTGGGGTGTCTTTCCTTGTAATTCACTTAACAGTTTTATTTCTTGTTGTGCATTTTTTTCATGTAACCATGTGGTAAATGCATAGTTTGCAGTATCGGCCGATACAGATACTATACGTCCGGTACCGATATTGTTTGGCATGTCGGGATCAGATACCAACCACTATCAATACTGGACGATACCGACGTTTGGAAGTCTCTTTTTCAGTCAATTCGGCAGAAAAAAATTGAACGAAAATACCAATCACTAAGGGTGTAAAAGTATAGTAAGGTTGGAAAAGCATGTAAATGAAGAAAATTATTTATCACAGGTAAACCAATAAGTAATGGTGACTATTATTTCATTTATTTTCAAAAGTATTAAGAAACAACATAGGAAATACTTAAAATTATGTCTAAATGTATAAAAAATTCTTAAATTTTAATAATTATTTGCTTTCCGAAACCAAAAAAAAATCTGATACTCCGATGCGAAACCGCCGATAGTGTTGATACCATTGATCCCGATACTCATAGGAAGGGTCCGCTATCATACCGATACCGATACTGCGAACCTTGGGTAAATGGTAGTTTGTATTCCGACTTCAACTTTTTGTAGCATGAAGCTTTTATATGCACTAGTTTCAAATTTCTGCACCCTTAGTGCCTTTGTATTTAGAACTATGCTTATTAAAATCTTGTCCCTGTTCTTCATATATCTAATTTTAAGCATTAGGCATAAATTGGTTCTCGAATTTGGTATCTGATGTGCATTGCTACATGTTTAGGTACTATTGGTCATGTGGCACATGGAAAGTCAACTGTTGTGAAAGCAATATCTGGTGTTCAGGTATTGTGATACTTTGATTTTAATTTGTAGAAGCTCTATATCTCTGTTTTATCCTTTTTCTTCTTTCGCCTCAAATGCAATGATATTTATGGCTCCTAAATAGTGCAACAACTGATAAATATCTGGTTATCTGGTTTGTCAGTAACAGTGCAACTATATTTGTATTATGGACTGCTCGTTTTCCTGCGAAAATCTTTGATGATTGCCTCAATATGCCAGTCCATATCTCTTGCTCCACTTCTTATACTGGCTAGATATTTCTTTTGAGAGGAAATATATGCCCTATTTGTCATATATTTAGTCATCGAAAGGTTTCCTTGCTCTTGCACAAGTAGTAATTCGTGCTTGCTGGCTGATTTGTACGACAACGTTTGTGTTAGGAAGAGATATCTGCTGTACCAAATTGAGTAATTTGTATATTATGTACTCTCAAATTCAATTTGATCAAGACAGCTTTTGTGTTCTTTTGTTCATGCAGACTGTTCGCTTTAAGAATGAGCTGGAACGTAATATTACTATCAAGCTGGGATATGCTAATGCGAAGATATATAAATGTGAAGATGACAAGTGCCCTCGACCAATGTGTTACAAGTATAATATCTCTGATTGAATGAAGTTTGTTTTCTCCTGTACAACTTTTTGGCAATTATATTTACAAGTATGTTTGCAGGGCGTATGGGAGTGGAAAAGAAGACAGCCCTCTTTGTGATGTCCCGGGATTTGAGAACAGCAGGATGAAACTTTTAAGGCATGTTTCTTTTGTTGACTGCCCGGTAATACGACCACTGCCCACATTCCTATGTTTTCTAGCATAGCCTTTCTCCATCTTGCTATGATTCTTCATCGACATCCAATTCTATTTCAACTAGTGATCTGCTGATATGTATCTAAAGCATGCAGATTATTTAGACCTACTACTTTTATTTCACTTCCAACAGGTTAGACAACACATTCTTAGGTACATATGCACGCATGAGTGTGTATACATGTGCATACATGCATTAATGAATACACATCATCCATTCACGCAGGTATGGATACATATATATGCACATGTATTCATGCTCACATGTATAGATACAGAACATAGACAAGTACAAGTAAGCATACATTGATTTGAATATACATGAATACAAACATGCCAACATTTACATATATGTATGTATAGGTGTACACAAACATAAAGTTACACAAATGCATACACAAACAAGTACACTTAGGCACATCTAGATTTGAATACCATGAATAAACACGTACAGGTATCTACATATATGCATGTGTGCGTGTACACAAAAATAAAGGTACACACATAAAACGCCTCATCAAATTACACGGGATTTGCTAGCACAATCCTAATTGAGAAGGTTCCTTAAAAAGTTTCACAAATTTTGTACCAGTGTCTTTGAAGTTACATCAACGTATACAGAAGGTTGGTTGCTGTGATATACATCACTAACAGAAACCTACAGAACTCTGGTGGATGGAAAAGTCTCTACATGCCGATAGACAATCACATGGTTTGATACAGGGCTTTGCATTAACGTCTTAATATATGCCGTAGAATACCAGATCTAGACATGGCTCCTTGAGTAGAGGGATAAGGGTTTGAGATTAGACAAATATACTACACATTTGAGCTCCATACGTAGTTTACATTATCATCCATAGTACCGATATCCTGTTTGGCATGTCCCGATTAGTGACCGCTACCGATACTAATCGATACTAATCGATACCGACATTGGGGGTCTCTTTCCAAGTCAATTCGGCAGAGAATTGAACTAAAAAGACCAATCACCAAGGGTGTAAAAGCGTAGTAAGGTTGTAAAAGCAGGTAAATGGAAAGAACTTATTTATTGTGGGTAAACCAATCAATAAGGGTGACTATTATTTCATTCAATTTCAAAACTACTAAGAAACAACACAGAAAATACCTAAAATTATGTCTACATATATAAAAAAATTTCTAAAATTTTAATAATTATTTTCTTTCCAATACCAAAAACCTGATACTCCAATCCATACATATAAGATATTTTTTTCTAAAATTTTAATAATTATTTTCTTTCAAATACCAAAAACCTGATACTCCGATCCGAAACCGCTGATACCGCTAATCCCGATACTCATAGAAAGGGTTCGATACCGATTCTGATATTGGTAGTGCGAACCTTGCTCCATACTTGGAAATGTTTGGACTTTGCTTTAAAATGGTTTGGGTAACCAGAGAGATATTACTTGGTGTAGGGTAACATCTTCGTTATGATACTGAGTTACCATTCTGTTTAGTATATGAATTATGAAACTAGATGCCAGTGCACATTGAAGTCTTCCACCCTTCATTTGCCACAAATAAGTTTTGTATCCATGAAACTTGGTGTAAAATTATGGAGGAAAAATCATTGTCTCATGTAACTTGTCCTCAACTATTGGAGGAATAACAATTAGTTATGATAGTCATCGTAAGATCATTTTACACATCTTCACTTATAAAACAAGACAATATGTGGAACTGGTCCAAGGCAATCTTCAATTTGGTTTTATGAACTTTCTTCTTTGCAGAACAGCTAAGCTGCCACAAACTCCATTGGAACTCTGCTAATGACCTAATGTCTGCTCTTGTAGAACTTATGGCTATGCTCTCGTATCCTATTTTTTGCTTCCAATCATTTTTTTTTTCTATTTTTGGATCATCTTCCCAATATTGCAGCTGCCTAGTTCAAATTTGCTTTTCATAAAGCTAAAGTGCTCATAATATTATATATTTTCTATTTCTGAAATTATAATGCCACGTATTTCTCTTTATGATTATTTCCACATATTTAGCATAGTTTACACTTGACAATTTTCTATTATTAGGGTCATGATATTCTTATGGCTACAATGCTCAATGGAGCTGCCATCATGGATGGTGCGTTGCTTTTAATAGCTGCCAATGAAAGCTGCCCACAACCTCAAACTTCTGAGCATCTGGCTGCAGTTGAAATCATGCGTCTCCAGCACCTTATTATACTACAAAATAAGGTTGATCTTATTCAGGAAAGCGTGGCAATTAATCAGCATGAAGCAATCCAGAGGTTCATTCAGGTAAGTTCTCTTCTAGGTTTTTCTGTACCTCTTCCCACATATTATGTAGAATAAAACTATAATCATTATTATGGTATATCTTACATCTTGAGAAGGGGTGAATGCAGGGGACAGTCGCTGATGGAGCACCTGTAGTACCAATTTCTGCTCAACTGAAATACAATATTGATGTTGTCTGCGAGTACCTTGTCAAGAAAATCCCGATTCCTGTGAGGGATTTCACTTCAGCCCCAAATATGATTGTAATACGCTCATTCGATGTTAATAAACCTGGATCTGAGGTTGATGACATAAAGGGTGGTGTTGCTGGTGGAAGTATCCTTAGGGTATGTTCTTTATTTCACATTATTCGCATAATTCTCTTGATCTCTCCGTAAGGTTTTTATTGTTATACTATGTACAAGCCATTTAAAGATTGTCATAAGTGAACAATGTTGTTGCATTGCTTATTGCTTATACTAATCGACTGTTCTGAGAAGTATGTTGTAAACATGGGTGTTGCAATCTAGTTTGTGATTGCATTTACTCTGTTTGATTATGTTGTTGGCTGCGACAACAAATATTTTTTAACTGAAACTTGCAGCAACCTGTCCTTTCCTTCTTGATCAACTACTTATATTTTAATTATTATCATTGACAGGGAGTTTTGAAGGTGAACCAATTCATTGAAGTTCGCCCTGGCATTGTCCTAAAAGACGAGGGTGGCAACATCAAGTGTACCCCCATATACTCACGAATTGTTTCCCTGTATGCTGAGCAAAATGAACTCCAGTTTGCAGTACCGGGGGGCCTCATTGGAGTAGGAACTACAATGGATCCTACGTTGACTCGTGCTGATAGACTTGTGGGTCAAGTCCTAGGTGAAGTTGGTTCACTCCCTGATGTCTTTGTTGAGCTAGAGGTAAATGTCTTGTTCCTATTGGTATAGCAGTAGGTCTACTAGATATTGGTTGTCGTTTTGGTTTTTTTTTTTTTTTTTTTTTAATCTTGTCCACCATTTAAATTCTTTACTGCTTTTAGACAAAAGTGGTTTGGCAACAACAATATGATATCACCTAGTTCTAAGAGGTAGAGTAGATTCTAGATGCACAACTTGTGTTGTCACCATATTTGCCAGTCTTGTTGACATGCAATAACATGTGTGCATGCTTGTGCTTCTTTGTGAAGTTTGGTTCTAATATTTAATATCGTTTCACTAACCTAAAAGCTTAAACTAGAGCTTTCTTGTCAATTTGTTTGCTAATGTGTTGCAGTGATCTAGTTGAAGTCCAAAAGAATCCATGTACATAATAAGAACTTTCTTCTCTGTCAGGTCAACTTCTTTCTTCTGCGGAGGCTGTTGGGGGTGAGGACAAAGGGGTCAGAGAAGCAAGGAAAGGTGGCAAAGCTGGCAAAGGGCGAGATCTTGATGCTCAACATTGGGTCCATGTCGACCGGAGCTCGAGTAGTCGCTGTGAAGAATGACTTGGCCAAGCTGCAGCTCACTGCACCAGTGTGCACAAGCAAAGGCGAGAAGGTTGCACTTAGCCGGCGAGTAGAGAAGCACTGGAGGCTCATTGGATGGGGCCAGATCCAGGCCGGCTCAACCCTCGATGTTCCTCCTTGCCCATCTGAACTGATTTGAAAAGAGAAATCAAACAAGTAAAAGGAAGACGGATCAGTTTTGAGAGTCAAGAGTAACATGTGGATTGGTAGAGAATTGCTAGGAACCATGTATGTGAGGTGGAGAAGAAAACATGGGAAAAACTTATTTGTTTTGTTGCTTTCTTTTAGTTTGTTGAAAGGCTGTGCAATTTTTTTTGACGTCTTGGAAATTTACTGCAGCTATAATTTAATACGGGATGCACGATTAGTACCTAGGTTCTTTGTTTGGTAAATTCTGTGGAAATGGTTTAATACATACTGTATTGTCGTGCAGATTTAGAGGGATTGATTGGCATCGAAGGATAAGAATTGCAATGTTGAGAATGAGGCGGCTTTTTTTTTTTTATGATATTGTAAGATCTGTTGATAAACAACACTGCATTGTTGTAGCATGGGCAGTCCAAAGTAGGCATGTTTTAAGCAATGCTGCTCAGTGTCATTGGTTCTCTCTATTTCTGTAGGATTATCATTTGAAGCATTTGCAAATTGTTCGTATTGATTGTCAGTTGTTTTGTGGTGAATGTCCCCCTGGAGGAAGCTTATTGCAAGGAAACAGAAGTGTAAGGCATGTCTTTAAGTATGAAATAGGAGCTTTCACTTCATTTCTTTCTTCAATCATTCCCCCGGAGGAAGGAAACACGCAGTATGTTGGATGTAAAGACGCCGGGCATTTACTTGTGGGATTTGCGCTTTGGTCAGTGAAACTGCATGGGAGTTGGTTTTGCTTCAGTATCTATAATATAAAGCACAGTGGGTTTTTGGTCCGACCCATGTGCTTTGGTTCAACGATGATGAAAGGACTAAATTGCCCCTCTCTATAAGAGAGGAGGAATGCCGCACAGGGACGTCGTCTCCTGGACCGCCGTCGCCTACTCCCGATGCGGCTCCGCCGACCACACTCTGCGGGTGTTCGACGGAATGCCGCACAGGGACGTCGTCTCCTCGCCGTCTCGGGCCTCGCCGCCCTCGGACGCCCCGCGACCGTCCTGCGCGTCTTCGCCTCCATGAGGTCCCATGCCGCCCCAAACGCCGCCACCGTGGTCTTTGCCATGTCCGCCTCCGTCGGGCTCGGGCCCTAGCGCTGGCCCGGTGCCTGCACGCCTACGTTGAGAAGGCCGGGTTCGGAGGCCGCGTCTCCGTCCGGAACTCTCCGGCGCTGGCCCGGTGCCTGTACGCCTACGTCGAGAAGGCCAGGTTCGTATCTGTGCCATTATGGCAAAGGTTATCCACTAGTCTATAATATAAAGCACAGTGGATTTTTGGTGTGCTTTGGTTCAACGATGATGAAAGGACTAAATTGCCCCTCTCTCTACAAGAGAGGAGGAGGTCCCATGTTGGGTGCGGAGTAACTGGTTGTTCCAACGGCACCCCCGCCTCAAGCTCCTCTTGCACCGTCCCTCCCTCCGCCGCCTCCGCTCCATCCTCGTCCACGCCGTCGTCGCCGGCCTCTTCTGCAATCCCTTCGTCGCAAGCAGCCTCCTCCACCGCACCGCCGACGCCGACCCTTCCTTCGCCGCCTCCCTCTTCTCCGCCATTACCAACCCCAACCCCTTCTCCTTCAACACCGCCATTGCCATCTCTGCCGACCCACTCTCCATCTACTCCCAAATGTTCCGCCGCCGCGTCCCTCCCGACTCCCACACCTTTTCTTCCTTGCTCAACACCACCACCGTCGCCGCTGCCACCAGGTCGCTCCACGCACATGCCCTCCTCCTCAGATTCCGGCCCGACTCCTTCGTGCAGACCGTCCTGCTCACCGCCTACTCCCGACGCGGCTCCGCCGACCATGCCCCGCGGGTGTTCGACGGAATGCCGCACAGGGACGTCGTCTCCTGGACCACCGCCGTCTCGGGCCTCGCCGCCCTCGGACGCCCCACGACAGCCCTGCGCGTCTTCGCCTCCATGAGGCCCCACGCAACCCCGAACGCCACCACCGTGGTCTTTGCCGTGTCCGCCTCCGCCGGACTCGGGTCCCTGGCACTGGCCCGGTGCCTGCACGCCTACGTTGAGAAGGCCGGGTTCGGAGGCCGCGTCTCCGTCCGGAACTCCCTGGTGCTGGCCCGGTGCCTGCACGCCTACGTCGAGAAGGCCGGGTTCGTGTCCGTGCCATTATGGCACGGGTTATCCACTAGTATATACACAAGTCGGAGTATGATCACTAGACTACTGTTAGCTCTTCTTCCCAAGTTACTGGCATTTGAAGGATCTAGCATAATTTGCCATGAATTTGAAAAGGATCGAAGCAATTAACGAGAACTCACTCAGGAACTGGGGACTAGGGTTTCTTCATTCTTGAAATTGGAAAGGAAACTGAAAGTGGAAAGAACTAACAGAATGGCCAATGGCTTCTTGATTACTCAATTTCACTATAGCGATCAAACTGATAAAACCGATATTGTATTTCCATGTATTATAGCAATGTATTTCGTATTCACTAACAGTTTACCAATGTATTTTCCTTTTTTTTTTTGAGGTGTCTTTTCTTCGGGCTGGCAAGCAATGCCTAGGGGGGATTCTAACCATGCCCATCCCTGTGGGACCCCAGGTGTACCCGACGGGCTACACCCCCACGGACTTTTGTATTTCCAATTCACTAACAGTTTACCAATTGCGAAATATCTCCAATTCACTAACAGTTTACCAATGTATTTCCATGTATTGTAGCGATCATACTGATAAAACCGATATATATTGTTTCTTATATTAGGATTCGGAGCACAAATTTAGTGAACCAAATTTGATATTTTCATCATAAGATTGATGAACTTTTAGAGGTATATTAACAAAGAACTCCAATCTTTAATTGCTGTTGATCATATCTACTCTTTCTGCAGAAGAAACCACTGCCTTCACTAGTTCTTCTCCACACGTTGTCGTATTCTTTTGTAACACTTTGCAATATTTGTCATCATGTTCCTTCAATGGTCCCTCTACTGAGTTCTTCATCGTCTCCTTAGCAGTATTGCCAATAGGTCCTGCAGTAACCTTGTTTGTCCCTTCTCCCTTATTGTTTACTGAGGATTTATTTTTCGGACCAAGATTCGGAGACTTGGGCCGAGTTAACGGAATCTGCACAACAAATTACTATGTCAGAAAAAAAAAAAAAACTTAAGATATTATAAGGTAGAGAGTTGAAGCATGCATGATAAGTCATGCATAGAGCATACTTTTCTTTTAGTAAATTGTAGTGTGGATCAATATTCTAATTAGTAAACATAACAAAAGGATTTAGTCTTTTAGAATTATTGAACATATTCTCTTTCTATATCACATAACCATAACCTAATATCTTGTGATTCCATACCTTTACTAATTCGGGTTTTTGAGGAGGAGATTTCCTACGGTAGAAGCTTGGCAACGCCGATGCTTTAAATGTGCTAATCCTTTGCATCTTGTGTACCTCCTTATCTTCTACTTTCTGCATTTTGGTTTGTGTGAGCTTAAAGTTATCAAACTTTGTGTGTGGGCATATACACAAAACAATCCTTGAGTTAATTTTAACAGGTTATGAATTTAGTACTATCAAGACTACATTCATAAGAAAAGAGAGAGTGGAAATGTGTTTATTTACCTCTAATGAATCAACCTTTGAAGATTCAGATCTCTTATGGTAAATGCTCGGCAATGGCATTGCTTTAAATGTTGTAGCCTTTAAGAGCTTTTTCATGCCCACGTCCTGTGCATACCGATTTCCACAGAAAACATAAATTTTCATGTAGAGCATTATATTTTAGAGAAATTACTTGTGGAAAAAAGAGTTTGTATAGGAATTGCATAGAAAGGATAGAAACGCCCTTACTAAGAGCGTTTCAGAATAAAATAGGTCTACGGGATATACGCCTTTAGTAAGAGTGTATAATGTACTAAAAACATCTTTACTCAGAGCGTTTTTCAACACCTTAGCAAGGGTGTATTCTTACAGAAAAATGTCCTTACTAAGGGTATTTTTCAACATATAATTTTTTTATAATCTTCAGACAAAAAAATGAAAATGCCTTTACTAAGGGCGTTTTGTACTCGGGATGCGCCCACGTTTCCTTTTTTTATAATTAAAAAAAAAATGAAGACGCCCTTACTAAGGGGAATTTGGATTCAGGATACGCCCTTAGTAAGGGCGTCACTTGCTGAGCATTACTACAATCATAAAACCAACTAAAACATCATTACTAAGGGCGTTTGTGTTCTCTAGCCGCAAATATATCCAACTATTTTCTTTCTATTTAATTTTTTATAAACTTTGATGCTCTGGATGAAAATTTCTGATGGAAAATTGATGATTAGTGACTACATGGGCTATATAGAAAAGTGAAGAACAAAACCTTGTTGATAGAGCTTGGTAGTGAGTCTAGTGACTTTTTGCTCTCAACTGGAGTTCTCTGAGCCTTAACCTTTTGGTCCAAAAGCTGCCAAAGATGGTTCATTTGATAAGAGAAGAGCACAACTCATAGATCATACATGTGGGAAAAATATAACCAGATTTTTTCCTCCAAAAACTATGAAGAGTTAGAGATTGTGAAGCTCATGTATGACATAAACCGGTGAAATGATGTACAAGTACCTCCATTTGCCGTTCTGAACGCCCTTTATCCTTTGGTACAGATTTGGACCTTCCATTACTTAGCTCGATACTCCTTTCAACCTTCGTTGAGCCTTGAGCGCGAACTGCACTTTGAACGGTGGATCCTAGTTTTCTTAGCTCACTTATTCTTTCAAGTCTAGGTGAAGTATGAGTTTCGGTTGTAGGATTAGGGGACTTCTCCCTGTAAATATAACAAACTAGAAAGTTTAGACTGTCCTCAAAGCATTAAGATACTCAACCTGCATTCTAACATTGTAATTTGTATTAGTTTCTTCTTCCTTTTTTTAAACTTGTCGGTTTTTCTCTTTATTTATACACTCTAACCCAAAAGATAAAGTATGAAGAATTAAAAAGGAGTCGATAGTTATCCTTGAGAAATAATTTTTGAACTATATATTTCAAACTAGTAGCATCTACTATGTATGTGGTTTGCCATTATAACCATTTCTTAAAAAAATGTAAATGTTCTTCATGCCTTAAAGAAAATGCTTTCCTATTTAAGATTTCATGTTAAGAATATCAAGATGCCTATAGAAAGGGATACCTGAATGTTGGTTCAGACAAAAAGGAGGTGACAAAATGTAACTAATGGAGTAATATATAGGATTCAAAGGATCATTTGCTTCTATACTAAGAAAGGAGTCATTATGATCTTAATTAATTGGATGCCTAAAGACGCAAATCCTTTAAGATATATGGAAGTGCATTTTGATGAAAATAAGAAACTACAGAAAGGGCTAAATTTCTTGTAGTATATTCTATTAATCTAATCCTCATCATATCATGACTAGTGGCGGATCCACATGGCGGGTAATGGGGGGCCGGCCCCCAGTGAAATTTTCTTTTATATATATTATTATACTAAAAAAAAAATTCAGAGGCGTTGTTCCCGAACCCTTCTATGATTGTGCCCCCAGTAAATTGTAATCCTGGATCCGCTAATGATCCTGACTAATAGGAATCATTTTAATTCATGTGTGAATTATGTTCTCAGAAGTCAATATGAATGAGTTCACTGTATATGCCTTGAAAGTGATTCTATAATCTACTTTGATATCCCTTGTGCCAAGTTTATGAAGAACAGTACTTACCTCAAGCTAAGAGATTTTGATAGGCTTGGATTGCACTTCTCCGAATTGTTCTTCTCCCTCGATCCTCTCTTGTCCGTGGCTAAAGAGAAAGGTTGAGGAACCGTGTACTTGCCCTTAAGATTCGGTCTCGGAATTGGTTTCGCTTTCTTCTCCCCTAGATCTTGGCCTTTCTGCAAGTTACCTTCCTTCTTCTCAGCACACGTACCTTGAATCACTATGTCCTTTTCAACGCAGGGTAGTTCTTCTTGCGAATCGTTCAGTGATGCAGAACTAATTACTTTTTCGGGCTTCCCATCAAATTTGCTGATTTCTTGAATCGTTTCCTTGGAGTCACTCGTGTCTTCATTTGCGTCCTTCCCTGGGGTTTTTCCAATTTGTTCAGCAGTTTTTGTAAATACTTGGCCTAGTTGCCTTTGCTCCTCCATTTCCAGTCTGAAATATATACGAGTTTTAATGTGAGTGGTAACCCTTTTCAAGAAGCCTTTCCATGCGCGAGCATAACTTGAAAATTGATCAAGAAGCCTTTCTATGTGAGCATAACTAGAAAAATGATCAAATATATGCAATATCCAGGTTAACATGTTGCATACAACATTTCCAATATTTTCCACAAGTTTTACATAGGGCATGTACAAAAAGAAGGTACTACTTGAGATTTGAAGAAAAGTAACATAAATTCATTTCCACGAATGTTAGTAATATCCACACTTTCATTAATGAGAATAAATATGGCTTGAGGCTGAAAGATCTTTCAGGTTTGCTTTGTTGTAGGCTTGTAGCTACTGAAGTTGCTTAGAAAAAAAAAGATGATTCAGTAGGCTTGTAGTTCCAACCGCGACACGAAACTTTTTATAACATTAATAGGGTTTCATACACAACAAAAGAGTATGATCTAATTGGTAAACAATATGAAAGATCACTCTTGCCTAAATATTGAATATATTTAGAGTATTATTTCTCTTTGTAATTTCCGCATTTGCTCTTACTGTACTTTTCATGATTTTCGAATAATTCTAAAAACCAAAAAGTTACCCTCTCAAGTTCACTCCAAATTAGTAAAGCCCTGTGTATGAGGGTTACTGATTACTGACCAACTTAGGGATTGTCATTTTAAGATAACCACCCCCCCCCCCCCCCCCCCCCCCCACACACACACACACACACACCATCCCTCTACCCCCCACCCCACCCCCCCCAATCCCTCCCTCCACACACACACACACACACAAAAGATGAGGGTTATATCATGAATTCATCATTTGCTGTCAATGGCATTATCCCTTTTTGACCCCTTCCATCCTAAGATTGAGTTTCTCAATAGGTTTTCGGATAACCTTGGTACAAGGTTAATATGAGCTTCCAGTCATGGGATTTTGGAGTCCATGTGCAAAAAAAGGGACATGTAGGAGTACTCAAAATAAAGTTACAACTCAATTGCATCAAAACATAAATTTCTTAAAGTAAATTAAAAAAATTTGATACAGTATAGTGTTAAATAAGGTACATGAGTACTCAAAGTAAAATTTCAAATAAATTAGGAAGATGGGCGATGAATTGAAGAATAAATTACAAATGGAATGTGGGTCAATATATATTGACCTTAGAAAAAAAAATTCAAATAATCACAGGCTGCTCTCCCCATCACCGGCCATGAGTATACTCGAATTTGCTAATTTCTAAATTTTCACAACAATTTTTTTTTTTCATATAAAGTTTTGCTTTCCAAATTATATTTGATTTTTTTAATAATATATGGGCCAATGTATATTGAACTTTGAAATTTTTGGGGGGGCGTGTGCCGGGTGGCGGGATGTTGCTCCCCTTGAGGGCCCGGCCCGAGATGAGGTTTAGGCTTGAAAATTCAAATTAAAGGTAAAGAGAGAACTCATATCTTTAAATTCTCAATTCTCAATCACCTATAAAATTGTTAACAGAGCTAAAAAGAGTACAAAAGAGATGACCCCTTACAATCTCTGCATTAACAAACTCATATGTAATTATCCATATGAATGTGCTTGTTTGAGATTTGATCATTCTTCCAAATTGGTGTCAGTGAGGAATTTCTATATAGAGAAGATACAAACATATGGTTAACTATATATTCGAAAAAAAAAAAAAACATTTTCATATAACCATAGAAAGACTTCATGGAGAAATGATGTCAAGAACTCAATAATGTTACTAACATTTTCAGTACAGTACTACTGAAGAATCTTGAAAGTATACAATTGGACATAAGAGAACTTTACTGTGACTTCCTGTTGGAGCTGCTCCTCCTCCTCCTCCCTACTCTTCCACTCAACAGAAGCAAGCACCCTTCAAGGAAACTCCTCCCAACTCCATGGTTTATAGAGGGGTGAGCATTCGGTTAATTCGGTTCAAACCGAACTGAATAGCCGAAAACTGAAATGGACCGAAAAACGAATAAGCAAAATCAAAATCGAACCGAAGTGGTCCATAACCGAATCAAATCGAACCGAATTAAATCGGTTTGATTCTCGGTTTATTCGATTTTTTGGTTTATTTGCGCTTTTTTTGTTTATATATATATATATATATATATATATATATATATATATATATATATATTTTTTTTTTTTTTTTTTTTTTTTTTTTTGAAGCAATGGGTACTTGTGACGAACTCGCCTCCATTGAGGCTCGAACTCTCGACCACTTGGGCCGCATGCATCTCTCTTAACCACTAGGCTAGAGGTCATGCGGCCCAAGTGGTCGGAAGTTCGAGTCTTAGTGGAGGCAAGTTCGCCACAAATACCCATTGCTTCAAAATATATATATATATATATATATATATATATATATATATATATATATATATATATATATATATATATATATATATAAACTAAATTTTCTTATTCGGTTTTTGGTTGGTTTTGGACTGAAACAGAAACAGAATAAGAAAATTTAGTATTTTCAAAACCGAAACGAATTTGTTTTAAATCGAACCGAATCTCTTATCCAGTTCGGTTCGATTCGATTTTCGGTCCAAAACCGAATAATGCTCACCCCTATAATATATAGAGTGTCAAAGCGCGGCAGCTCTTCGAAGAAGCTAACCATTTGAGCCAAACGCCGATGGCCCCCACGAAGAATTGGCCCAAATCACAGTGGAGGTATTTGTTCATCTGTTCATATCTTGGCTAGCTACTCGTCGGTAATCAATGACATGATGATATTGTTGGATATAGTGATGGAGGAATTTAATTTCACTGTGTTTTATTTTGATTTGTTCTGTGTGGATGTAACCTTCTTCAAGTGATCGACAAATGGACGACTAATGTGAGTCACTTTAGGTTGTTTCTTAGAACTGTTCGTGTCCGGCTCGTGACTGACAGGAGTAAAAGATATAGGTATCCTCTAGGTATTAAGGTTCAAAATCCGGGGCCGAACTTCGAGTGACTTTTGTGGTTACCAAGAAGAGGTATAAGATCATGGCTGGATGGTAGAAAATCGGTGGATCGAACCACGGGTGCACGGGGACATATTATTTCTTCCATTTATTTGGTGAAAGTGCACAAAATTTTATACGTATCGCCGGATGTCTAAAAAAACATAATTTTATAAGCTCTACATATTTAGAGCGATGATAAGCCTGGCCTGTGCGATGCGGGACGTCCACATTGTCGGAGGACTGGCGAAAAATGGCCACGATCTGAGCTGGGGTGGGACAGAATGGGGTGTCCCGTGCATGAAAACTCAACGGCTAGGGACGCCACGCGGGCGGTCGAGTACCGGCACCATTCTACCATGGGTATAAACGACGGCCGACCAAGCGGCCTGTCGTGCGGCGTCCAATGGGCGTCGGAAAGACGTCGTAAGGACGTCATGCGCATAGAACGGGTGGCTGGACGGCATCTGCTGTCGTAGGCGTCGTGAAGACGTCGGGGACGCCTTCGACGTCATGGGCGAAGCGAGGCGTTGAGTTGCCGGCGTCAAAAGACATCGGCCGTCCCGTGAGGCTCGGGAGCGCGCGGAGTGCGCGAGGCGTACGTGTGGGACGATGATGAAAAAGTCAGTGTGGACAAGATCCGCACAAAAAGTCCGAAACAACATGACGATCGATTAAAAATCGTGTACAAGGAGACACGATTTAACTGAGCTCGCACGTGCTGGAAAAAGAAGAAGAAGAAAAAGCTCTACATATTTGGCATTTATCAAGTACACAATATACTTTACAATGTACAATTAATATTTAGCATTACAATGGTTTTATAAGGTCGGCTCGGGTTGGGCCGGGCTAGGGATAGAGTTAGATTGTCCATCGGTCTGGGTTTTGCGTGCGAACTCTACCCATCTATGTTTCGGGTTGAATTCATGTCATATACAAAGTTTCATAGTCAATACACGTGCATCGAGTACGAGTCCACGCTAGGTTTGAATCATGTTATGGGTCAACCGGGCCCGAGCCGACCCAGCCACGTTTTGACCGAGTTCGGTCTGGCCGACCCAATCCAAAGCCGGGTTGGACCTTGAACAAAAATCACAAACCCATCCCGGCCCATAATCCGGTTAGAGCCAGTCCAGGCAGGACCGTGCAGGGTCCAGGCTAGGTCCAGGTGAACCGGTTACCATTTTTAAAAAAAAAATCTAGTTTATGGGCCTAGGTTTATGAGCCCAATATTGGTTTAAAAACAGCAATTGGGCTAAGAAATTTACATTTGTATGTAACAAAGGTACTTTTGTTACAAGGGATATGGCTTTAACATAACCGAATATTTCCCTTAGACAATTAATTTTGTAGACAACATAATGGAGGGAAAATTAGAGAAAAAGTTTTTTTTTTTTGGTTATTGTTATTAAAATAAGGAAGAGAGATTTTTTTTTTGTAGCCGAATCCCATCTAGAGCTTCTCTTATTAACTCATAAATAATGGAGGAAATGATTAGGAATTGTGTATGATTGGCTAAGGACAACCCCACTTATGTGTGGTTATCCACAAGTATATGGTTTACAACACTCCTCCTTGTCCACTTTAATCAATACCTCATTAAAAAAATTCTAAAAAAAACCATCTTTGGAAAAAATAATATTCAAAAGACTAACGTATTCTTTAGGAATATTATTCTTCAAGAATCAAAGTGAGTGCGACTTACACTGTCTCGTTAAAAAAATTTTGAAGAAAAAATTCAGTCGAAAAAATCTCATCGAAAAAAAAGAGTACAATGCACAAAGACTTCAAGTTGTCTCCATTTAGCATCTTCAGGATACTTGCAGGATGTTCCCCCTTAAAATTAATTTAAAAATATTACATTTAGTTCTTACATCAACTTAAACAGTCAAATCCCTCCCTAATTAATACATTTGATTATTATATCTCAACCTATATTTTATCAGCCTATACATTTATATGTTTTTTTTATGAAGCCTTCTTGATTTTTCTCAATTCATGCTACATTATCCCCATAAATGGTTGTAAGTCTATTTGTGACTTCTGAAAACTCGCAACTATCCATGATATGATGAACTAATGATTTGAGCCATATATGCAATCTTTGCTTGCTTCATGAAGTGCCAAGATTTATGAATGATTGGTCGATGTTGCCGCAATAGATAAATAACAAGTATTTGCATATCCAACAAGATTAGCAAAGTCATATAGATTAAACCAAGAACAATTCAGCAGGTTCACAGAAAAAGATATGTCAGATAATACATTATGATAAATAAAGAAGTGCACTTATTATATTCAAATAGGGTACTTCAAAATTTTCTTCTTCAACTCTCAAATCTAAGGGTGGGCATACGGTTCCAAGACCCGCGGTTCCGACCCGTTCCGAATCGTAAAATGTCCAAATAAGCCGGTTCCTAAAATTTAAAATTTAAACGGGGCGGGCCGGGACGGGTCGTGTAACCCTAACGGGACGGGACGGGTCCTATTTTCAAAATAAACGGGACCCCGGACCGACCGTTTCTAGGGGTATGTTTTTTTTAATTTATCAATTTTTAAATTTTTTGCTATTATAGTTTATAGATAATAGAACATGGTGTTGTTTAGTAAACAAATTCTAGAAATTTGGGAAGACATAAGACTTATTTTGTTCTTATAGATAATAAAACATATGTAAATGTTTACTATTGTAGAATTTTTTGAAATTTTTTTGGACCCGTTTGGACCCGCGGTTCGGTCCGGTTCGGACCCGTTTCGAACGGGTCGAGTCCGTTCCGGTTCCAATATTTTGTAGACCCGTCCCATCCCGTCCCGCCAATTAACAGGTCCGATCTAGATCCATAAAATTTGGGCCCAGTCCGACCCGTGCCCACCCCTACTCAAATCCCTCTAAACTAATAAAGAGGTTAGCTGAAGGGGAATACCATTAATGTTAATGTATATGACATTATGACTATATGGAAGTTTAATCTCTAGAATTTATTGCTTCTATCCATTAAATGTCTTCTATTAGACATTCTGCTATCCGTTACACTATGTTGTATGGATAAATAAAAATGGTGTACGTATCCTCACATTGTCCCTATTTCGTGTCCATATTCTTATTCGTGCACATATTCATACAACATAGGCAACTATTTTGATTCGCGGAATGAAAGGAAAAGGAAATCAATTTATTGTAATTTTCTTTCCTTGAAATTTTTTATTTTTTATTGATTTTTCTTTCCGATGTTTGAAAATCCCAAAGAATTTACAAAGAAAAATAATTACTTCAATGTGGAAAAGTGATTCTTTGTTTGGATTGATGAAATCACTTTTTCCTCTAATTTAAATTCCATTGGGAATCACTGCTTTAATAGTAGTTGAGTTAGATCAACTCAACTACTTTTGTTTTCTCACAGTTTATACTATTTTTTTTTTCTTTTATTTAGAAACCAAGGTCCGTGGACAACGCCACCCAGCCAGCCTTGACCCGGAGGCCGTGGACAACGCCATTCAGCCGTCCCCGTGAAAGTGGGAGCTCGAATCCGTGTCCTCACCCCCGAGTGCCAGCGGTCTTACCGGTGCGCCACCGCGCCACTGGCATAGTAGTGTATACTATGAGAAAAAAATATTCTTTGAATGCTAAAAACCGATGTCCGTATATAGTTAAAGTGATTATGAAACTATGAATTTCGATAGGTCCTCCGAAAGTCTTGACTCGTCTACGGGGCCAGAGACCACCACCATATCAGTAAAAAAATATATTTGAGAGTTGTATGTTGTTGTGGTGTATGCACTATCGCACTGTATTTATTGTGGATGTTATGTACCTCTGTTTGTACGTATTGACATGTAGATGTTGATATGAATCGAATACGTCCTACAAGCGCTTCGATACCGTGTCTGAGATGTTGCCGCAACGAAAATTTAGGCCAACCAACAAGGCCGGACCTATGATTTATGGGCCTACAACAAAATCTAGAATTTGGACCCCTTTTTCACATAATAATTTTTTTTTATAGCATTTTTACAAGAAAAATTATCAATTAAGTTATCAAAATCATCAATCAAGCGATCATATTTTTTCCAGATTAGAGCGCTGACTTTTTTGTTGTTTCTAGATCAAGGTGTTGAGTGGGCCAGTCTAGGCTGACCCGCGCTCAGACCGTTAGCGATAGGGGTGAGCGTCGGTATAATCGGCCGGTATTTGATCGAACTTTTCGGTACTTTTTTAAATCGGTATCTAAAAAATCAATACCAATATCGTACCATTTAGAATCAGTTTTTTCAGTTTCGGTTAAATCGGTATTCGGTCGATTTTTGTTCGGTATCGGTATTTTACCAATTAACTTTTGATCAATCAACACACTTAATATTTTAGAACCTCTAAACCTATAATATATTTTTTTTACTTTTTTGGAAGCATTAAATTTTAAAGCCAAGTTTTTATCAACCAAACAATTAATCAAAATTATGAAAACAATATGTAGCAAGTCGCAAACACCTAAAAAAGAGCTTAAAAGATCAAATGTGGTCACTAAGTTTAATCTTTAATATAAGTTTAAGAAACCAAAATTCACTTCAAAATTTTATGAGCACAAAAACATAAACTCAAAAGATCAAAAACTAAATTCTTAGCATTCTTAACATAACTTCAAGTCCACTAAAGTCAATTCTAAGTTCCAAGAAACTGACCAAAAGAAAAGATAAAAATGAAAATTAGTAGTATAAATCACGAACAACATTCTAAAAAAAGTATATATATATATATATATATATATATATATATATATATATATATATATATATATATATATATATAATCGGTTCGGTTCAGTATTTTCGGTATGGTATTACACTCAAACCGCTACCACTACCATTATACCATATTTTAGTCGGTTCGGCAATTCGATATCGGTATATAATTTCGGTTCGGTTTTTCGGGATATTTTTAATCGGTATTCGGTCGGTTTTTCGGTATCGGTCGGTATTTGCTCACCCCTAGTTAGCGATAACGAGCCGGGCTGGGCTAACCTGGAGGGGGGGTGGCTAGACCCAGCCCGGACCCGGGGCCCGATTTGGTCGGGCCGGGCTGAACCGGGCCTGAGCCGGGCCAGTTCAACGTTGGACCGGACGGCCCGGTTTGAGTTAGAAAAACCAAAAAAAAAAATCATAAAATAGAAATATTAATTCTAATAAAATGTAAGAAATAAAAATTGAATTTTTTTTATTAATCTCAACATAAATTAATATACAATTTTGGGCAATTTTTGATTTTTTTGACAACTAAATTGTAACATAAATTTATTAATGTCAACTAAATTGTAAAAAAAATGTACATTTTTTTTATCTTTCGTCGTCCTTCGTCCATCTCTATTGCTCAGCTCCTACTTCATTGGTGTCCTCCAAGTTAAGAGACTCAAAGTCTAGTTCACTGATGTCGACATTTTTATCTCTTGAGTTTTGGGTTCGTTCTTCCGCACAAACCTAATCTAGAACGCAGACGCATGCTTTCAAGATATCCGACAGCAGGAAGCATCCTGCTCCTCTTCTTGCTCAGTATCCTTGAGCCTGCACTAAATCAAGATTTCGATGCTACCATGGACACCGGGATCATTAGTATATCGTATGCTATATATGAAAGTATAGGGTACGTTTTTTCGTGTCTTTTCCTCCATTCTAAAATGGAAAAATGAGTTGGAGTTTCATCATATTCTTCATAAGAATTTAAATATAACAACAATTCCTGAGTTGGTAGAGAAGATTGTTTTTGTTTTTTCCTTTGCAGTACGTTGGCGGAATGTGATAATTTAACCATAAGACATGAGGTACTACTACCAACTTGAAAGGTCGTACCGGGTCGGGCCGATACAACTCGTTCTTCATACGAAGTAATTAAAGAATCTAAAACATCTTTAATCTCTACTTTTAAGTTACTTACATCTACATTCATATTTTCATGAAAATCATCTAGCAAAATGAATACGCCATCTAATTTGATCTTTGCATCAAAAATCAAAGCCAAACAATATAAAAGAGGTATTTCACCCCAATCTTTTTAAAATTTTGTTTCCATTTTCGAAACAACATAATCAAAACCGAAAATATTTATGTATTTAAAAAATAAATGAGACATGTCAATAATTTATGTTAACGCTAGTGAAAAGTTGGATAATAAACGCCAGATAAAGTACATGTAGCATTATAAAATAATTCTAAAAATTCATAAATAGAAATAGCGATTAACCAACCATTCTCAGTAACTTGATAATCAAAACTTGAATTAACATTACAATAATGAGTAATAATATCTTTAAATCTATTGCAAGATTTCAACATTAAATATGTAGAATTCCATCTATGTGGTACATCCTTAACAAATCTTCTAAAAGTTATACCATATTATGCACATAAAGTTTTGAAAGCTTGTTGTCTACTTGCAGACTGGTTTAAACTTTGTAGACATAATTTAAGAGTTTCTAAATTTGCATAAAAAATTTGAAGACATTCTTGTACAATTAAATTAATAATATGACAAGCACATCTAACATGAAATAGTCGTCCTTCTACTATATGTAAAAATTGTGAACTTAAAATACTAATACAAGAAGTATTATTACTAGCATTATCAAGAGAAATAGAAAAAAAATTACTGTGAATATTGTATTCACGTAAAAATTGTATGATGGCGCCACCAATTACAGAACCGGTATGTGGAAGTTCCAAAGGCCGTAGACAAATAATACGTTTTCGTAACATCCACTTTGGATCTATATATGTGACGTGATACAAATAAAAGCATAGCTTTATTTTGTAGTCCATATATCAGAATTTAGAGAAAACTTACTAACATTTACGAAGCTTTGCTTCAAAGCTGTCCTTTCCTTTGAAAGAGTTTGATATATATTCTCCGATCTAGTAGTCGATCTAGAAACTTTATTAAAACATGGGTTAAGAAAACCACTAGCATACCTATAGTACCAATCACTCTCCCCGAATATGAAAGGTAGTTCATCACTAGCATACATTTCTTACACTGTGCATCTTTAGGGATTGGTTTTTTATTTTTCGGATCTAAAACTGGTGCGCCCTTACTATCAGTGACATATATTTTTTTCATAATATTACCATAAAACTGATTTCTCCCTAGTTACAACACTTGTAGCCATGCTCCTTACTTCAGGAGGTGCATTTGTGTCTGTGGCACAGAATCTGAAATATGATTGTTTTCAAATAAATTATTATAATAAACAAAATTTTGTTCTGAATCATCTTTGTAAGGGTGGTTAGAACCAGTAGCATCCATAGATTTTAAATTTAATTTTGCAGAAAATGTTATCTACAAAAAAAATAGAGAGAGAGAGAGAGAAGAAAAAGTCCAAAATTGTCCCAAAAAAACTCAAAAATTACCAAAAAAAAGTAATTTTTTTCTAAATTAAAATTACTTGGAAGGTACACTTTGGGAAGAGATGTGAAATTCCAAAAAAATCATAGAATTTGAAAGGCGGAGAACACTGCACTTCGGCCTCCAGGAAGTTGCACTTCAAAGCCCAGAAACTTGTTGTTCAATCTTCAGAGAATTCCTTAGCTTCAATATTTTGTAAGAGAGCAAAGAAATAGCTGTGTATAATATTTATAAAATTTGGTCTATTTATATTTTTTTGGGTGTAAAATGACATATTTTACCCCCAAAAAAGAGTGGTTATAAGGATATTTTGGTTATTTTTAGCAAAACGACCAAAATACCCTTCTAACGTTAAAAAAATAGCCACTAAATCAGGGTCATTTCGGTCATTTTAGCCTCCAATGGCTAAAAATAATAATTCAAATGGACCGAACTTGGCCAACCGAGCTTGAACCGGGTCGACCCGGTCGGGCCAGGGGGTTTGACCAGCCCGGACCCGCATTCAAACCGGGCTGGGCCGGTCCGGGCTAGTGGGTCGGGTGGCTGGACCCAGCCCAGATGAATTTGGGGGTGGTTCGAGCTGGTGCGGGTCGTTGACGGGGCTCGGGCCGGCCCGGACCGGATTTGAAAGAGCCGAGCTCGAGCCGAGTACCGGGCTGTTGGCATATTTATTTTGATAACATTAACAGCATCTTCGTAGTCTAGTTTTCTCTCTATTTCAGCTAACAGATAATCTCTCAAGCTCTCCTACAAAAAGATATGTCCATTCAAGCCGAGTCATCAAAGCCTTATGAAAGCTTCTAAAAGAAGACTGAAGAAAAGACCAGAGCTCCTTAAAGACAGCTCTCAAAAGATTTAAGATTTCGAGTCTGTACAATGTCTAGGTCTTTCTGTATAAACACCTAAGGTTGGATGACAAACATAAAGCTCTTCTATTTTTTAGTCAAAAATCAATATATAATGAAACGGCATACTGACGGTATTCCGCTGTGTACCAACGGTATACCGTTTCTGAGCTCCAAAACGTTCTGTAACAAAACTCGGCATACCGACGACATACTACAGTATGCCGACGGTATACCGTTTTGTGAGCCATAAAATGTTCTGTGACGAACCTCGGCATACCGACGACATACTACAGTATACCGACGGTATACCATTTTATGAGACACAAAATATTCTGTGACGAACCTCGGCATACCGACGGCATACTACAGTATATCGACGGTATACCGTTTTGTGAGACAAAATATTCTGTGACGAAACTCGACATACCGACGACATACCACGGTATACTGGCGGTACACCATTTTGTGAGCCACAAAATATTCTGTGACGAACATCGGTATACCGACGGCATACCGCTGTATACCGACGATATGCCGGCTTCATCAGATTTGATTTTTGAATGGACAAGATACTAGCATTAAATGCTCCCAACGGATAGATTTATTACCGTTACTATTCCGAACGGTATGCCGACGTTATGCCGGTCCATACCAACGGCATGCCGTCCGTATTATGTTCAGGAACATTAAATGATATCTTCTCTTGGTTTTCTATATAAATAGATTCCTTCCTTCCATTGAAGGATATCCACTTAAGCCATAAATTTCTCAACAACCAAGAGCTCCACCATTACTACTCTACCCAAGCTTTCAATTGTCATCCAATCCAAAAGTGCTAGAGTATTTCAAGAGTTGTACTTTTCGATCTTCAAGTGTTGTAGAAGATCAACAGTTTCTTTTCTTTTCCATTTGAAGTTGACGAGCCTTCGTAAGAAAACTCGTGTGTAAGAAGTTGGTGAGTTCTTCGGATCCAAACTCGTGTTGAAGTTGGCGAGTTCTTCGGATCCAAACTCGTGTGTAACTATTTACTCAATAGTGGATTTAAGCCGGAGAGAGTTCCGGGACTGGATTGCCTCTAGGAAGGAGACCAGGATACATCGAGTGTTTGATTCTCTTTCTCTCTCTCCTATTTACTTCAGTAAAATAGCTTACTTGTGTTAAGTAATTTTTTATTACCCTATTTACCCCCTCTAAGGTTCTACAATTGGTATCAAAGCTTTGTTCTCTTGATTTGGATTTATACCCTAAGTGTGATCCATGGCCACTAACCCTAGCGTTAACACATTCCACAATGAGGGACACTCCACAAATAGACCTCCTCTATTTGATGGAACCAACTATAACTATTGGAAGATTAGGATGAGCATTTATCTGAAGTCCATAGATTTCGATTTATGGGATTGTGTGATAAATGGTCTCCCTACTCCTTCCGGAGTTATTGAGGATGTTGTGTCTGACGCCCTTAGGGATAAACTCACTGAGAATGTCAAGAAACTTGTTAGTCGAGACGCTAAGGCTATGAACGCTCTTCACTGTGCTCTCGATAGCAGTGAATTCAATAGAATTTCTACTTGCAAGACTTCAAATAAAATTTGAAAATTGCTAGAAGTCACTCACGAGGGAACATCACAAGTAAAGAAATCAAAGATTAGTAGACTCACACAAGAATATAAATCTTTTAAAATGAACAAGATGAGTCTATTACTTGCATGTTTACTCGTTTCGGTGTTATCATTAACCCTCTTTCTTCTCTTGGTAAGGAATATCCTGCTCATGAAAAGATCAGAAAAATTCTCAGAGGGTTAACTAAATGATGGAGTCCTAAAGCTACCGCTATCATTGAAGGAAACGACTTGACAACCATGAACCTTGAAACCCTCATGGGGAAGCTTATGACTCATGAACTTGACATGAAAGATCAAGAGGAGTCATCCATGCAAGAAAAGGAGAAGGAGAAGGCCAAAGAAAAGGAGAAGTCTCTAGCTCTCAAGGCTACAAAATCCCACTCAAAGGATAGCTCCGACGATAACAAGTCAGATGATGATGAAGAAATAGCTCTTACCGCAAAGTATTTTTAAAAGTTTCTTAAGTTCAACAAAGCCAACCGCTTTAGACGGGACAACGATGAAGATCCTGCTTGCTACCAATGCAGGAGAACCAGACACATCAAGAGAGATTGCCCTATGACAAGAAAAGACTCCAGTAAGTACGAGAAGTCTAACAAAGGAAGCTCTTCCTCCAAGAAATATGCCAACACCAGCATCTGGTGTGAAAGTGATGCTAGCGATTCAGACAACGACAAAGAATGCAAACATAATACAAATGTTTACCTCATGGCAGCCGATGAGGTACTCGATGATCTCTCTTTGAATACTCTCTCTTATGATGACTTAGAAAATGCCATTCTTGAATTACACGAGGAACACAAAGGTGTTAGAAATAAGTACACAAAATCTCTAAAAGAGGTTGAGGCATTCAAACTAGAAGTAGAGAGACTTTCCAACATCATTATTGATGTAAAAAGAAAATCTTCCGCCTCTGACACGGATGAGATAGAGTCTTTGTGACTCAAGTTACAAGAATCTCAAATTATCATAGAGAAAAAGGATGATGAGATTCAATCCCTCAGAAGGGCTTATGATTTTGCTATGCATAAAGTTCAAGATGCTAATAGAAGAGAATATGATACTTCCACTAAGTATAATGATCTTCTTGTACAGGGTAAGAAACTAGTTGATAAAAACACGGCTCGCACACATGCTCCAAGACACGCCTACACTCATCACAATACTAGTCACAATTCTTATATGAACATAACACTACACATAGGTCCTATCCTAACATAAGAAAAGGACCCTTTGTTAAGAAGAACACCTCACATCATGCTTTCTATTATCATCACCATAACACTCATAATATAACTCCTCGTACTAAAGCCCCATATATGCATAACACTCACACATTCTCTTCTAAATCTTCTATGATGTGCAACTATTGTGGTCTACTTGGACATACTTCTAATTATTGTCAAACAAGGAAGCAGGTTGATATGAAAGTTTTTAAATGGGTTCCTAAGACTAATAATCAAGGACCCAAACAATCTTGGGTACCAAAATGTTCATCTTCAACTTATGTTGTAGGTGAAGAATCCTTTTCATGCTAGAAGCAAGTGGATCCTCGATAGCGGTTGTTCACGGCACATGACCGGTGATGCTTCTCTTTTTACAATGCTATCGATGAAGAAATAAGGACATGTATCCTTTGGTAACAATCTAAAAGGCCACATCATAGGAAATGGTAATATCGGCTTCCCTCCTTATCCTTGTATTAAGAATGTTTGTCTTGTTACAAATCTCAAACACAACCTTCTTAAAGTTTTTGGATACAAATATTTTATTTTGAATACCAAGGACAACCTAGGCAAGTTTGAAGAAAAAGCTTATGGATGTATTTTCCTTGGCTACTCAATACATAGTAAAGGTTTTCGTGTCTTTAACAAAAGAAGTCTCGTTGTCGAAGAGTCAATTAATGTCTCTTTTGATGAACTTAACTCTTCTACATCCCCCTCATCCGATGATATTGATGACATCTCTTTTGGTTTGGAGAACTCTTCTATTGGAGACCCTCGTCCTTCTTCATCTAATGATAAAATTGTAACCCCTCCAACCAAAGATTTTCCACCACTCGAGCCTCCTCAAGAGGACCTCCCAAAGGAATGGAAATTTGTCCCTCATCATCCTGAGGAGCTTATCATTGGTGATCCTTCATCTCGTGTTAGTACTAGATCCTCCACTCGTGATCTTTGTGCAAATGTGGCTTTTATTTCTCAAATAGAGCCTAAAAATATTAATGATGCTTTTCATGATAAATTTTGGATGATAGCGATGCAAGAAGAGCTAAATCAATTTGAGCGAAACAAGGTTTGGGAACTTGTCCCAAAACCTCACAACCACCCCATTATTAGAACTAAATGGGTGTTTCGTAATAAACTTAATGAAGATGGGTTAGTCACTCGTAACAAAGTCTGATTGGTTGCTCAAGGCTATAACCAAGAGGAAGGCATTGACTACGATGAAACCTATGCTCCGGTTGCTCGTCTTGAATCCATTCGCATGTTATGTGCTTTTGCTTGCTTTAATGATTTCAACTTTATCAAAATGGATGTTAAAAGTACTTTTCTAAATGGCATTATTAAAGTGGAAGTTTATGTTAAGCAACCTCCTGGCTTTGAAGATTTTTAATTCCCTCATCACGTTTTCAAACTACACAAAGCCCTTTATGGCCTCAAACAAGCTCCTTGTGCTTGGTATGAGCGCCTTAGTTCTTTCCTTATCTCTCACAACTTTTCTAAGGGCAAAGTCGACACCACACTTTTTATCAAATCCCTTAATGACACACTATTGTTAGTTTAAATTTATGTCGATGATATTATCTTTGGTTCCACTAACAATGCACTTTGTGTAGAATTTGCTAAAGTAATGCAGAATGAATTTGAAATGAGCATGATGGGAGAACTATCCTTCTTTTTGGGTTTGCAAATCAAACAAGGACCCAAAGGAACCTTCATCAATCAAGCCAAATATACAAAGGATCTTCTCAAACGCTTCGAACTTGACTCATCCAAATCAATGAGGACTCCTATGGCAACAACGACAAAAATTGATAATAATTAAGATGGTATTTCGGTCGACATTCGTAAGTATCGAGGTATGATCAGAAGCTTACTCTATTTAACTGCTAGCCGACCTGATATTATGTTTAGTGTTTGTCTTTGTGCACGATACCAAGAAAATCCAAAGGAATCGTACTTATGTGTTGTAAAGCATATTTTTCGATATCTCAAAGGCACCATTACTATGGGACTTTGGTATCCGAAATCTTTATCCTTTGAGCATTTCGGCTTCTCGGATGCAGATTTTGTCGGATGTAAAATTGATCGAAAAAGCACTAGCGGCATATGTCAATTCCTTGAAAAATTCTTGGTATCGTGGTTTAGTAAGAAACAAAACTCTGTTGCTCTTTCAACCACTGAGGCCGAGTATATAGCGGCCGAATGCTGTTGTGCACAAACTCTTTGGATGGCACAAACACTTATAGACTATGATATTTTTTCTACTTGCACATCTATCAAATGTGATAATACTAGCTCGATAAATCTTACCAAAAATTTGATTTGTCACTCCCGCACGAAGCACATTGAGATTAGACATCATTTTCTTCGTGACCATCAACAAAAGGGGGATATTCGCCTTGATTTTATTGACACTACTTATCAATTGGCCGACTTCTTCACCAAACCACTCCCGGAGGATCGTTTCATTTTTTTTGCCAAGAATTAGGCATCATTAATCTTGACGTCTAGCTCCACTCAGAAGGCACACCGTCGGCATACACCGGCATACCGACGGCATGCCGTTTGTGGCGGAGCCAGCCAGTCAACTCAGCTTTTGGGCCCCACCACAATCTTCCACTTTCATTTAAATCTTTTCAAACTCCCTCATTAACTACCCATCCCTTCATTCCTATCCCTCATTAATACCCATCCTATCCTTTCAAATCCCTACCTCTTTTCAAACCCCCTTTCATTTATTACATTCATCACTCCTTTTTCAAACCCCCCCCATTAACTCCCTCTCTCTCCTCTTCTCCTTATAACCCCAAACTCTTTCTTCTTCCTCCTCTCCATACTCCTTTACTTCTTCCTCCTCCTCCTACCATCACCCTCAATGGCCAATCTCAAAAGACCTCGCTCCACCATCGTTTCCAACCCATTCACTCCGGTGCCCCTACCTAATGGCACCTATGATCCCAAGATCTTCACCTCCGCCCTTGCTGCCGATGCATGGTTCTATCATTTTGCCAACCACGTCGTCTACAAAGGCAAGGCCATAAACTGGAATGTCTTCTCTGGCCATCTCTCACTTTTTGAGACTGCCAGCCTCTCCTCACTTTTGCGTCGGCAGGTGCCTGTCTATCCGGCGGCGGTGCGCCTATTCTACTACAATCTTCTTCCTGATCTGGCCAACAAAGCCATCGAGACCATGGTCAATGGTCGCCATTTTCGCCTCACGGCTCGCGACATTACGAAGATTTTCGAGATACCAAATCGCGGGGATGCTCTTTCGACCTTGGCCTGTCTCTATCCTACCGCCGAAGTCTCATTTGATGAGTTCTGCGGCATTATCTGCAAGGGACCAAATCCTCCTGCCATTCCGGCCCTCTCCAAGCAGTTGGAGCCCTTCTACTACAAGATCCATCGGATCATCTGCCACACTCTTTACCCCAAGTCCGGCAACTACGATGGTATCACCAATGACGCTCTAGTCTGCATGTATTTCTTGTACTCGAAGAAGACTTGGTCGTTTCCCAAGACTCTCCTCAACGCTTTCTTCTCTGTCCTTCCTGCGGGGAAACAGTCCCTCAACTATGGCGCCTTCATCACCCTAATTCTTGAGGCCAAGGGCGTGGATCTCTCTCTCTGCCAATCGGACGATGTTCCCTCCTTTCTTGTCATTTCCCGCTCTGCCCCTGGTGCCTCCGCATCTCGTGCTTCCTCCTCCCATGAACCACCGGCCGCTTCTCCTGCAGCAGCGCCTTCTGCGCCTCCTCCATCCGGCCATTTCATGCCGCTGACCCAGCAGCATTTTGATATACGTATGGCTCAGGCAGAGGAGCAGATGAGGGCCAACACCCGCGGCCATGGGAATCTCATTCAGAGTCGCTTCCATGACCAAGCTTACTTCATCCAACGTACTCTTCAGGACCGCAATCCTTATCTGGATCTTAACCTTCAGGATCCTCAATACCAAGGCTTCCGGTTCTCTGACCCCAATGCTTACGGGTTCATGTACCCAGATGGTATGGATTCCTTCGGTGCTTTTTACGAGACTCTGGGTGGTGAGGACGATGATCCGGCGGATCAGTAGTTGCGGTCTCCTGTTGGTGATGATCGAATAAAGAATTGGTGTCAGTTTTAGTGTGTCTTTTGTGGTCCTACGGGGACCAATGGTTATGGTTCTATGTCTTGTGTGGTCCTACGGGGACCGTTTTCTGTCTTGCTCTGTCTTGCTTTACTCTCGTTAGGGAGCGTTTATTTGTCTATTTTTCTATAAAGTATCAAGCATGTACCTTCCTACTTTCACAATCAAATATATGCATGCTTTCGTTCACTCTTATGCTTTCATGTTTTCTGGCTAAATTTCTTGATTTTCCATCTTTGATTAAGTGACAAAGGGGGAGAAAACGTATTGAAGGGGAGTAGTCTACCTGCGGGGGAGTCACTCCTGAAGATGCTATCTCTCTATTTTATCAATTATCAAAATGGAGGAGATTGTTGGCACATTTATTTTCATAACATTAACATCATCTTCGTAGTCTAGTTTTTTCTGTATTTCAGCTAACAGATAATCTCTCAAGCTCTCCTACAAAAAGATCTGTCCATTCAAGCCGAGTCATCAAAGCCTTATGAAAGCTCCTAAAAGAAGACTGAAGAAAAGACCAGCGCTCCTTAAAGACAGCTCTCAAAGGATTCAAGATTTTGAGTCTGTACAAGGTCTAGGTCTTTCTGTATAAATACCTAAGGTTGGATGACAAACATAAAGCTCTTCTATTTTTTAGTCAAAATTCAATATATAACGAAACAGCATACCGACGGTATTCCGCTGTGTACCGATGGTATACCATTTCTGAGCTCCAAAACGTTCTGTGACAAAACTCGGCATACCGATGGCATACTACAGTATACCGACGGTATACCATTTTGTGAGCCACAAAATGTTCTGTGACGAATCTCGGCATACCGACGGCATACTACAGTATACCGACGGTATACCGTTTTGTGAGACACAAAATGTTATGTGACGAAACTCGGCATACTGACGGAATACTACGGTATACTGGCGGTACACCATTTTTGGAGCCACAAAATATTCTTTGACGAACATCGGTATACCGACGGCATACCGCTGTATACCGACGGTATGCCGGCTTCATCAAATTTGATTTTTGAATGGACAAGATACTAGCATTAAATGCTCCCAACGGATAGATTTATTACCGTTACTGTTCCGAACGGTATGTCGGTCCATACCGACGACATGCCGTCCGTATTATGTTCAGGAGCATTAAATGCTATCCTCTCTTGGTTTTCTATATAAATAGATTCCTTTCTTCCATTGAAGGATATCCACTTAAGCCATAAATTTCTCAACAACCAAGAGCTCCACCATTACTACTCTACCCAAGCTTTCAATTGTCATCCAATCCAAAAGTGCTAGAGTATTTCAAGAGTTGTACTTTTCGATCTTCAAGTGTTGTAGAAGATCAACAGTTTATTTTTTTTTCTTTTTGAAGTTGACGAGCCTTCGTAAGAAAACTCGTGTGTAAGAAGTTGGCGAGTTCTTCGGATCCAAACTCGTGTTGAAGTTGACGAGTTCTTCGGATCCAAACTCGTGTGTAACTATTTACTCAATAGTGGATTTAAGCCGAAGAGAGTTCCGGGACTGGATTGCCTCTAGGGAGGAGACCAGGATACATCGAGTGTTTGATTCTCTTTCTCTCTCTCTCTCTCTCCTATTTACTTCAGTAAAATAGCTTACTTGTGTTAAGTAATTTTTTATTACCCTATTCACCCCCTCTAGGGTTCTACACGAGCCGCCCGGCCCACTCAACACCTTGATTTCCAGATTGGGTCTTTGTTTAAATTTTTATGATTTACCTATTTTAAAATTATGGGACCTTCCAAAATTAGGGACTTAGGACGGTCGCCCACCTTGACCGTGCCTTGGGCCGACCCTGCCAACCAACCTGAAATAACCAACCCCTATCTAACGAACATCAAACGCAGATAAATATCCCAATTTATATAACTCATATGAAATTACAAGATTGACAAAAACAATGTTGAACACTTTGCTCTAATAGGTTCAACCCCCTCACCAAACTCAAGAAGAAACGACAGAGATTACAATAAAATCAATCACCAACCTATAGCAATCTTCCTAACCGAAGTTGACGGCTCCTCGGTCAGATCTCCTTCTTCCTTCTATCTTATATGATGAAGTCCTAAGAGTAAAGTACGGACTTTCTCTTAGATCTACTATGGACGAGCACCCGAAATCTCAAATTTACGTTGTATCCATCCTCACCCTATATAAATAGGATGAGAAAAATCATATCCTAGGTCATAATAGGATTACCTAAATAGGAAACCTAAGATAATAATTCTATTACACCTAAAATAGTCCATCAACACTCTATGTAGATCATAATAGGATTTTCTAAATATGAAAGATTGAACAAAAATGAAAAGTCAGAATATTTCTTTATTATTATTATTATGTCCTTCCTTCCAATGCATGAGAATGAAATTTTCTATATAGAATGGAGGGTATAATGAGAAAGATTAATCAAAAAATAAAATCCAGAGCCTAAACTTTCCAACTGTACATGATAGGGCTTAAACTCTAAGCTGATATAAAATCCAAGATCTAAACTCTAATTAGCCCTATTAATTTAGAAACCATCAACATGATTAGGAATACATTCGCATGCACAACACATAACAGATAAAATACGGCAGTGCTACGTAGACCGTAGGTTGAACCGAGATCGAAACCGTAGGCTATGTGTCAGGTCCTGATTAGTCAATTTTTTGTGTGCATACATTAGTAGGGAGCTGACCTCATTTAATTTGATTCGGCCAATAGAAAAGTAATGTTATTGGTTGGGTATGATTTTAAGATGAAAAACTGATTTTGACAACACTTCGAGGAAGGTGCACGACTGAGATCCAGGAGAATTCAGAGAGACAAAATCAAGTGCAACACTTCGAAGAAGGTACAAGTGATTTTTGTAACAGCAACGATGAAAGTCTATAAAACGTTTCTGATTAGATCAGAGAAGATTTCGTGGACAAGAGATGAACATAAGAAGATCTCGTTCAGAACGAGATAAAAGTAAAGAAGAGATGAACGAAAGAATGGCATGCATGCTGGGGTAAATGATCACCGACGCTCAAAGCTTGATTCTCCCCACACGAACAGCTTTCAGGAACCTGTACATTTAGAAAAGAACTGATGGAACACTCTGCTCTTCTGACTCCTCGGATGGCACAGACTCACTCTATGTTTCTCTCTTCTCTTCTCTGTGCGAACGACAGCATGAACGGTTCACGCGATCGACCGTGCGAAAGATTCGCACAAACAGATGCACGATCAGCAGCGCAGAGGCTCGTGCAACGAGCGCAACTTAAGCGCACTATGCGCCTAGCGATGATGCTGACGTGCTAAGTACAAAGTGCACCAACAAAATTGTTACGACCCGTACCCATTTTTTATATACGAAGCGTGTCCAAGCCCAGCCTACGCCGCAGTGTCGGCGGTAGTACGCTGTCTATACACAAGTCACGACAATCTAGAATCACATGGTAAGCTATATCTCATCCACAGAATAATCGAATCAACCAAGATCAATGAAATACCAAAGAACTGAATAATATGACTGAATATATCCAAGATTCAATGTCACGTCCGGTGGACACAAATCCACTACCAATAAACGGAAGGAGAAATAAATACATGAAATACACTAACTGAATATAACCTGCTAATCAAGGCAACCCCAACTGCAAAGCTTTCGCGGTCTGGTGCTGACTCAACCGGCTCAACTGCTCCTGACTCAAACTCGGCTAAACCTGAAGAGATCATCAGATCCTTAGAGGACTAGCAAGATACATAAAAACGAGCCTTTCTAACAATTTATTATGCATGGAGAAAAATACAGAATAAACAAGTAAAACTGAGCAGTAAATAAACATGAATCTGTACACTGTCTACACATAAGTGAACTGCTGAACGAGGACGAGAAAACTCATGTCAAGATGTCACGGATAACCAAATCGAATACTCAAACCCTCGTCCCTAGTGTGGACTCGCAGGTTTGAACAACTACTAACCCTCGTCCCTAGTGTGGACTCGCAGGCTAGCATCACCCTCGCCCCTAGTGTGGACTCGCAGGTGTAAACCATATACTACTAACCCTCGTCCCTATTGTGGACTCGCAGGTTAGCATCACCCTCGCCCCTAGTGTGGGCTCGCAGGTGTGGACCAATAACTACTAAACCTCGTCCCTAGTATGGACTCGCAGGTTAGCTTAAGACACAGATAACTACTAACCCTCGTCCCTATTGTGGACTCGCAGGTTAGCTTCAAGATTTCAAGACAAAGAGGAATAGCAGTTCAGTTCATGACTTCTCGACCCACGGCACGACTCAATCAAGGCTCAAATGAATACATCCAATAAGGCACAGCTAACTGTGAACACGGTCTATATAATAATGATACAAATATAAAAACAGGGTATGAAAGATACATGTCAATAGTACGAGAAAAACTGGATAATATTAAAAAGACGGTGCATGTAAATAAAGCTGTATAGAAAGGCAAGGTATACTTGTCTGTGGTCCTAAGCTGCTGGCACGGGTCAAGTATCCGTATCGAGGTCCAATTATCCTGAATTATGAATCAATTCTAGTCAACACATGAAATCAATCAATGAGTCTATTTAACTATTATAATTACCCTTATACTTAGTGATCTTAATGGCCTAGAGTTTATTTATACTAGTTCTAATCCTAAATCTCATGTCTAGTACTAATGTGTAGGAACACTTGTGTCCTACTGTCAAGACTACTAAAATTTGACTATATGTGTACACCCTTGGTACACAAGTCCCTATTTCCTTAGTGATACCTATCCCATGTTACTGCTATACTGCTGTTAGTATGGTCTTACCTGTTACAAACTTTATTGCTAACAAGACACAAACAAGCATACCAATAGAATTACCCCTTGTATGAGCCTTTAATACCAAGTCTCCCATGCATCAGTTGCATATGTGTGTGCAACTGGACCCTTTTGTATGGCCTAAGGCATACTCTAATTTGCCTGCATCCTCTACACAGGGGATTCTCCTCTGTGTGTGCACATCAGTGCACAGGTTGCACTAGTTAGTACAGGGCAATTCCCTGTACTCGAACTCCTCAAGCCCCTGGCCAATCCTGCTACTGGTACTCCTTTTACTGATATACCAGTCCCAAAAAGGATCTGATACCTGGACAGTTCATGACCTCCAATCCATTCCTACACATAGGTCTGATACCACTTCATCAAAGGACTGATCAATATATGCAAGTGATAGGGACTGAAGTGTGATGCAGGACAAAACCATTTTGGGAGATGGGGACTGGTTTAAAGGAATATAAAGGTTAATAGGGACTGGACTTAATGTGGATACAAGACAGTATCAAAGGGTGACTGAACACTAAGAGTGGAGTCGAGATACTAAATGAAGACTGATACTTCTAAGCATGTTAGGTAGGACTAACTTCATAGATGGGACTGATATTACTAAGGAACTGGATAATTAGAAGAGGAATGAAATATCTAATTGAATGTCAAGGACTGACTCATCAATGTGACACCTGAACCTCCGGGGATGGACTATGATGGTAGGCAATGAACAGAAGTCTAAATGTTAGCAGGGGCTAAAATCCATAGTCCAAAGACTGAACATAGAATGAGTGTGGTCAAAAATTCTAATGTGGACTGAATAGTTCTATATGAGTGAATCCTATGACAAAAGGGGACTGCACATTAATACAAAGGTTGGAATCAATGAGATGGGTCTCAGGCTATTTCCCTTGACTGCAAGAACAAACATGGGGCTTGTCATAAATGCTTCCATACAAGTAGATGTCTACTCTTCCTACTTATGTACCTAGATGCATCTATAGAGTTAGCTGCCATATGAAGCACTGTTGTTCAGGGGGGGGGGGCATTTCAGAATCCACTATACATTGGCACTTGTCATGCCCCAGTTGAATCTAACATGTGCAGTACCTACCTGATGTCCTGTATCAGTTTGTACATCTCATTGCCTATTTTCTTTGGCTATGGTCCTCTGTTAATACACTTAGAAGGCCAAGAATTCACACTCGAATACCAAGTGTCAACTCAGACACAGGTTGGGGAAACAAGGCACGGGTCCTGTAGGTACCTGCCCATGTCAGTATAGGTGGGTAGCCCAATACTGAGGCTGTGCATCACAACAGTAATGTAACCCTTACCACCAATATGTACTGAAGTTTCCAGGACTGTAGGATAAGCCCTGTCCTGCCTAGGTACAGAGCATGGACATCCTAAGCTAACCAGTGTCCATTGTTACTTACTGCCCCCTTGTTCTAGGTATAGGCATTTGTAAAACCCACTCTTATTTACAGGAGACTAGTTCCTAGTCCTAGTCCTATCTCAGCCTAGTGTTGATGACAGGTGATATGAGGTATATGATCTGCAGCAACCAAGACTAAGGCTGTTACCAGTCGAACTCCATTGAGTACTTGAAATTTCCCAAGGATACTTGAATCCTATTCATAACTGGTCACCCCAATGTGGACCTACAACATGTGGGGTTCCTACTTTACTTGGACCTGGTACTCTTTGCTCTATAGGAACTTCCAAGAGCCAATTGCTCTGGTACCCACAATGGTTACCCTATTAATACTCCTACCTCCTGCTACCTACACCTATGCATAGACTTATTGCCTATAGGTACCAACCAAATTGCTGCACACATGCATAGACCTGTATACATAAGTTCCCCCTCCCCAAACTCTGATACCTACGTTTTATAGGCCCAAAGCAATAAAGGTACTATTATGACACAGAGGTAGTTCCATATTCATTCCTTTGGTGCAAATTTGTGTACCACCTCCATGTACTGGAACCCGAATACAAGGAATCGTCTTGTATCATGAATTCTGGCACAACTTAACCCTGTATGAGCCATCCCACTGCTGGAAATCACGATAGCAGTGTTTATCCTGTTTTAAATCTATCTAAGCCAACTTCATAAGGCCCTATCTGTCCCTCTTCTTGTCTACAGCAGTAGGATACATCCTGTATTGCATGTTTCAAGTATCCAACTATCTGCCTATGGGTTATTCTTACGATTTCTTTAGTCAATTAATGAGGACATTAAAACCCCCACTAATCCTGATGACTCAGTTCTTCTTAGGATTTGTATCAAATACCTGTTATCACCCTTAAAATATGATGGACTACTAGGCTTAGGAACCTGTATGACAGGAAAGATAAAAGGAAAGAAGATTACCTGATGAAGAATTCGATGCTCCCTCTTGGTGACTCCTTACTCGAACACACAGGTCTCCTCCAACTTCTGGGATCGCAGGGGAGGCTTAGGGTTTAAGGAAGGAAGGAGGATCGGTTGTTCTCTGATAATATATGTGCATATATATATAGTTAAGGACTTGATCGATCCTAACCTTAAAGAGATTAGGAGAGATCGAGTTATCTATGTTTAAATCATAACTGTAAACAGGGGGTAGTCGGTTGAGGGAAAGAAGGATTTTAACAAACAATCGGATTTAAGATTGTCCTGTGAAGAAATCTCTCAATGTAAACCTAGAGTTTAAAATTTTAGGGCTCTATCTAATGAAGCCGGCCAATGAGATGGATTTGAATCACAGGGGAATGAGCAAGAGAAATTTGAATCCTCATTTGATTCCCTGCAGTTATCCAGGCTGTTGGGAATTTGAAATAGGACTTCTTGCTTTAAGGCCCCTGTAATTTCACTATTTCCTATTTGGTCCTCCTTTGATATTTTAAGTGTAATAAATCTATAAATCATAACTATATATATATATATATATATAAGACTATAACAATATATATGAGGCAAATAAAATAGATTTCAATTTAAAATCGAAAATTTTTGGTCAAGGGGCTGATAAAAATGCCACATTACGTCTCATGAGCCCGAGTCCGAGTCCGAATCATTAAGCCCCTACGGGACTTAGTTCCAATGGAATAAATTTTAAGAGCATGACAAAAAGCATTAATGCTTCATTTGTTGGGTTAGCCTTCTTTCCATTAGAAAAACACTCCCACATGGCATCCATGTGCTCCCCCATACCACATATGCATCTCTAAATACAAGCAAAGCTTATATATAGAGATACACTTCATTTGGCCTAACCAACGTGGGATAATTCTTCTATTCCTAAAGGCCAAAACAACAACAATCCTCCACATATCTCTATATATAGGTTCGAGTGTTCTCCACAGTGACTGTCCATCATGCATTAGGATAGATGTCGCTGACGACTTGAATCTTCTCGCATGGATTAAATAACAGTATGATACGAGAATGGACTAAGCCTTGAATTCTGTACCATAGCTACAATTTTTTCACTCACACAATATAGTCACATCTGCTTCTCCTTGCACATTAAAGGCCCTATGCCAGTCTGGTTTCGGTGTATGTATTTTGGGTGTCTGTAAGTTTACCCTCAAGAGACGGCATGCTATCTATGTCCATACACTCTATGTGAGTTTTTTTTATTAAAGAGACATGACATGAAGCATTGCGCTTCCTTGCGGTGCTACGCCGCTATGACATGGAATAAAGCCGAGGCATTACCCCTACCCGGGAACCTCATCGTAGTGTCATACTATTGTAGCATGGGGTCACAAGCCTCTTTGTAGTGCCAAACTACCCAGAATGAAGTCTTGCGCTTCCTTGCGGTGTTACATCGCAAGGACATGGCTTGCGAGGCCGAGGCTTTACCCCTACCTGGGTACCTCTTTGTGGTGTCGTGCCACTGTAACATGAGGACATCGTTCCCTTTGTAGTTGTGAACCGTCGGACCAATTATTATTATTATTATTATTATTATTATTATTATTATTATTATTATTATTATTATTCTATTCTTCTAAAAGAATTGGATGATGGATAGGTTGTGTATGTAAATTAATCATCCTCTAATAATAGAAATGAGGATCTTTTACAAAATAGAAACCCTAAGGGGTTTTGTGCAAATTATTTTGAATTCAAATATCTGTTCTGTGGCCGACTCACTTAAAACCCTTTGCATTTAGATTTCAATCAAAACCCAGATGAAGATTCTCAGATCTTGTGATAGCCCAACAAGCTATCCAATTCCTAGTTTAAATTTGATTTCTACTATCTCTCTCCTTAGAGCATCTCCAACCCTATTGTCTTGTTAAGTGTTGTGAGTCTTAGGTGGCTCCTATGTGGCATGAGCCACAAGACAATGTCTTGTTTATGTGGCAAAACTATATCTCAAAAGACAATGAGATAGAAAAACTCTCTCCAATGCAAAAGTATTGAGGAGACAATAAAAATTATTTTTTCCAACTTCCAAGGCAACTCCTCTACTTCTTCAACTTTTTTTATAAATATTTCTATTCATAATTGATGATGTGGAGACAAAGTCATTGTGAAGTGCATTGTCTAGATCTAGACAACCAACTTCACATTCTCATTGCCATGTCAACTTCATGTTTTATTCTACATTTGCATTGGAGAAGAATTTTTGGAATGAAAGTTTGTCATTCCTATGTGGCAACCATTTTTTCTAAACTCACAATAGGGTTGGAGATGCTCTTAGGGCTCGTTTGGAAAGTTTTTGTATTCCTAGAATAGGTTTTCAATTCCTTTCCCATGGGAAAGGAATTCAACATTTCCATATCCATGTTTGGTTAGGTTGGGAATAAGTAGTTCAAAATTTTTAAAAATTTCATCTCCATGTTTGGTTTACAAAGGGATAGAAATATTAATTTATTTAGTTTTCCTTTAATACTTTTTCATTAATTTCATGATGATTTACATGTTTGAGATAGAAGTTAAAAATTTGAAAATAAAAAAAAGATATAACTGTCCAAACAAAATAGCCAAACATTATTCCTAGGAAAGCAAATCTATTCCCAAGGGGGGCTTGGGAATAGCTAATCCCAAGTCAATGGGAATAGCTTTCCCCCCTAAGCCCTTTCTATTCTCTCCCCATTCCCAATCCAACCATACCAAACATGGATAAGGAATTCAAAATCCATTCCCAAGCCACAAAAAACTTGAACCAAACGCCCCCTTAGTGTTAACAACCTATATAAGTGATCAATCGACCCCATCTACACCCTCCCAAAAGAAAAACCTAAAAATTGATCTTCTGCCGGCACAAGGAGTCAAGACACTTCCTCGGCCAACTGTTCTCCTAGAGCCAAGAAGCGAGCAACAGGTAAGCCGAACCTCACTGTTATCTTCCATTTGGTTTGATTTAGAGTCCAACTGTTTGAGGGATTTCCTCTATAGAAACACGAATGACCATGGGTCTGTTGATAGATCATTGGGCATCGACTAATAGGAAAAATTGTTAGGAGTAACCTAGTTAACTGGGACACAAGTCATATCTGCAGGAACAACAGGTAAGGTCGAGAAGACCTGGGTATGCATTGTTTAGGAGTTAATAGTTGTGTAGGTGGGCGTTTTAATATACAATTATCCATGGTGTTTTGAGTAGGTGTCCAGGTGTGTTTAGCGGCATGTGTTCCTATATCAAGAGACTGTACCTAAAATGTTAAGGTAAGATGATACATCGAGAATTCTTGACACTGCGTCAATGTATCAGAGGTCGTAAAGGTTCCTGAGCACCCTGGGAAATTGTATGAATGTAGGTGCAGGTCAAGGGGGGATCGAGTTGAGTGGAAGAAGATGTGCCTAGGTCTGCATTGATCTAACCCAAACTTGTATCTTACACGAAGACGCCAACATGAGGGTATCCCCTGTAGGTATATACCAGTTAAAATCGTGTATAGCAGATAGGACAGGCATCTGCAGGAAGATACTTAGTGTACAGGTTCAGGTAACCCAGTGATGTGTTAGACATGATGGAAGTTGGCAAATAGGATTATTGGTACTCAACCTATGGTTATCCATTAGGTACTGCTATGTTAGACTCTTCTCGAACCCCATAGCCACTATTAAATTGGTTTTTACTTTGTATCCAAACTAATACTAACATATGAGTTTTCCTTAGTATCCCTTAGAAACTGATACGTGCACCATTCACATTGATACTGACATAGACTTCTTTGTATCCTTTTGATACTAACATTTGACCCCTCCTTCATATACCAGATTGATACTGGACAACAAACCGACTCTTGATACCATATTTGGATACCATGTTAGACTCTTGTATCAGTATTGGTACATTCGGGCCTCGACCAAAACACTAAGGGTCTGCTTGGTAATGTTATTTTCACCGGTTTTGGGGTGTTTTTGAACCGACCGTTTATGAAAACCCCTGCTTGTTAATTTTTTTGAGGCACTGGTTTTCGTCGGCTCAAAAACCCCCCAAAACCGGTGTAATGTATTTTTGGGTGGCTTTGTAAACACCCCAAATCGGCGGGTTTTGAGCGGCTTTATTTTTTTATTCCATTTATATCCTCACAAAAATAGATATAATTATAACTACCGATACCCTTCCCTATTTAATTTATTCGTGTAAAAAACTTTCAGAACCGCTCGTTAGTGAATTACCAAGCATGAATTGGACTGGTTTAAAAGCCGCTACTTAAAAACCATCCAAAACCGGACCCCTCATAACCGCTCATAACCGGTACTCTAAAAATACCTCATAACCGCTACCCCGATAATTGCCAAGCAGACCCTAAGGGGTTATGTGTTTAAAGTATATATTTAACTATGCATCATGTGTCAAAGCACACATGAGTATTTAAGGGGTAAATCTACCGTCCTCCTTGGACACAACAGGGAAAGCATAATCTGATATGTGTGCCCAGTATAGAAGCTAAACTACCTCATACCTGCTGCTAGTTACCTCTCTCGTATTGTTGGGCTACCACACCAGATGCTTTCTTGTATCCAATAAGTTTTGTGATGAATAGCCTCTCTTTTGTGTCAAAGGGATTTTGTTAGGATAGATAAATAGGGCAAGGTGGTCCAAGTTAGGAGTAAAACCTGAGCAGCAGCTGCTCTGTTTATTGACAGCAGATAAACTATCTAAATGAACTGTATGGGTAGATAAGGAGGGTTGTGAGAACCTGCTATGAGTAGGTTTGATGCATCTGCGGCTAAGTGAACCTTTTATAGAGGGCTGGGTGGAATCGAGTGTGTATGACCTATAGTTTAGGATATGGTTGTAACAGAGCAAAAAGGGGAAAGTGGTCCCTGTATGCTAGGAAGGGCAGAACAGTATCCAAGGGGTGTACTGCTACATTAGCATAGAGTTAGAAGGGTGCCATAGTGCTTGGGCATGTAGGGAAAGTCAAAAGGGTATCTCAGGATGTGTACGTATAATAACATGTAAGCATGACTCAAAGACACCAAATCCATAATAATGTACCCAGTTGTAGAAATGATATGGAAGTTAACCTCAACAAATAGAGAACTAGAGGAAATACTATGCATACATATCACAAATGGGTTGGGGGAGTGTTAGGCAGGGTACCACCTATCTACTAAATGTAAATGAACCTAGAAGTCTAAATAACCAAACTAGATAGGCCGTTTGTACTCTTAAATTGTGTATTGATCCTATTAATTTATAAATAGGTTCTTTGGACTTCGATCCGGACCTTGACCCGTGCCAGCAGCTCAGGATATCAGGCGAGTACATTTGTTGCTTGTTTTTTATATTGTTTTTTACTATAGTTCAGTGTTAGTTGTTTAATACTTGATTCTTGACACGCTCGTCACACGGATACCACATCATGTATTTATCTTTCATATTTTGCCATGCTTCATGTCTGTCGTGTCGGGAAGGAGAAGTACCGAGTAGATATGTGATCAACCCCGTAGACCGTATTTATTTTCATGCAATGTAGACCGTGTAGTCCGTGCTTTATTTTCATGCAATGTAGACCGTGTAGCCCGTGCGGCGTAGTGGACCAGCATGATCACATATGAAAGAAGTACTTCAACACACTTAGATATCTATGGTTCCTTGTTTCATTTCCTTTATATTTCCACGTATGTCTTGTCTCTTGCTCAATATATTACCATGCTTTTCTCATCATGTATTTTATGACTAACCCCTGTTTTATAGTCATTAACATATATTGGAACTGCATTTAATGAATTGTACTCGTTCCAACCTAACTGGGTAAAACAAATTTTAGGTAATTGTGATGAGGACACGTGCCATGAGCAGTATGGATCATACATGGAAGTCGAGACGGACTTTGCCTTTCAGGAGAAGTTCGCATCACCTGACCCCGCTCCACATGCTTAGATATCTTAGTTAGCTTTGAGACATTGTAGTGGATATTGATATTTGATTCTGAGACATGTAGTTGGAATTTTTATTTATCTGTGGACATCTTACATTTTATATTTTTGAGACTAGTTATACATCTTCTCAATTTTCATCCAGTGTTGAGTTGTGATCTTGTGTTGTTGTCTCCCAAGTGGAGCATATATCATTATTGCGTGGTTGTTCATCATAATTGTTACAGCGTTCTACCGCCGACTCTGCGACGTAGGCTGGGCGTGAGCACGATTCATGCCCAAATACTGGATACGGGTCGTGACAGTAGTGTTGTCAACAACTTTTTAATTTTACCATACAACATTAGACTACCTGCCTATTTGCGATGCTACGTCGATGTGACTTGGCTCGCAAAGCCGAGGCATTACTCCTACTTGGGAACTGTCACGCCCCAGATCCAGAATACTGGAGAGCGGAGGCAGACATAGCCAGCTACGTATATTGAAGTGCAACCCACCTCGATATACGGTCACGGCTGTCTAGATACATGAGGGTCTAACTACAAGCCAACAGTCTCTTATGGTCATGAACAAGCCTAGTGTCTCAATCACAAGCAAGTAAGTAAGTGTTACAAGATGTAAGATCCCCAAATATACAATAGTAAGGCGTCCCAAACATTACATATTCAGCTGATCATGAAGCTAGTCGTTACAAAATGTCAGGACTAGCAAGAGTTTAGTCATACATGATCAACCCTAGGATCTGTCAATCATGTTACAGCCCGTAGGCAGACAGTAAATAAAGGTACAACCGAGCTAACAAGTGCTCGTCGGCTAAACGCCTCAAAAGAATAATTTTACAATAAGGTGGGAGAACAAAAGAAACCCACTCGTTGCCAGGGTTACGCCTGGTGGTCACCATCTGGCTGGAAGGTAGGTAGATCCTCTGGAGCTGCTCCGATATCTGGCCATACGAAACCAGCTGGGTCAGACCCCAGAAAGAGCAAGTGCCACAAAGGAGGCTTCACTTAGGAACTAAAACCAGCATATCACAATAGAATATTAAAGATAAATAATAAATAAAGAACTGATAACAATAGAGATAACAACAGTAAACTGAGTACGAAGAAACCATTCAAGTAGCCCGGTCACAACCCTTAAACCAAACAAGGACCGGGGTTGTAACCCTTCACCTGAATAGAAACTCGTCTCAAATACTATTGGTAAGGTAACACGACAATAAACGAAGAGAGGACACAGAACTGCTCCGGGAGCCAGGTTACAACCCTTAAACCAAATAAGGACCGAGGTTGTAATCCTTCGCCTGAACAGAACTGGACCACTGATCTTTATTGCTAAGGCCAGTATGAATAATTAATCATACTGTTAAAGTGAAGTAAAACATGACGAGCATGGCATGGGGCGCAATAAGACAATAAACGAAGAGAGGACACAGAACTGCTCCGGGAGCCAGGTTACAACCCTTAAACCAAACAAGGACCAGGGTTGTAACCCTTCGCCTGAACAGAACTGGACCACTGATCGTTTATTGTTGAGACAGGCACAATCAGTCGCGTCATGTCACAGTCTTGTACAGGATCAGGATAAGACTAAGCTGGAATAAACTCCATCCAATCAATCACGGCCAATCAAGAGTACGGCTTGATACTTTAACTAACTAGGGTTATCACAGGCCTAGTTACTAGCACGATGCAATGAGATTATCCCAACAGCCACAAGCCCTGCAGACCATCCGGTTATCCGGGTCGAATGTCCATTTATGAAGGGTGCACCACATGACAGTGTGCTGGAAATGTGTCCTACTCGTCGGTAGGCTACAAGTCCACTTAATGCTCCCAGACAACGGGATTGCCTGTAGCTGGAAATCTCTTCATGTCTACTGAATTATTCTAGTTAATTAGCCTTAGTCAATTTCAGTAGGTGCCCCTGACCGTGGTATTCAGGAGCCCCCGTCCTAGACATGATGCAGGACAGTACTTGTTTATTTGTACAAATACAATCGTCCACGGTGTCCAGGTCAATCATTCTTGTCAGGTTGTGTCATGTCATGTTAGCCGTCGCAACAGCAATTCGAGATAATCATGTCAGGTATACTTGTCATACCACGCCATGTTCAATTATCATTTCCAAATATATTAAATAAATTCGTGATTGTCAAGTTCATGACAAAAGGCGTAAGGATATAAAATGGGCGTAAAAGTATATATATATAAAAAGGGTAAAGATGTACGCCATATGAACTCAAGTCTCTACGCGCGTACTACTACGCTAGACCAAGGGGTCTTCAAGCGTAAAGTGGCTTACGCTAGCAAGAGCAAGGTAAGATAGCTCTACGCGAGCAAGGGTACATGCGGGTGGGGTTTTACGCTAGCCGGGCTTTACGCTCGTAAGATTACGCACGCCAACTCTCGATCAAAGCTTTACGCGAGGGAAACTTTACGCGAGGAACACTTGGCAAACTTTACGCTCGTGAGAGCCGGCTCGAGCTAGGGATTTTACGCTAGCTCGATTTTACGCGAGCGGGAGAGTCCCGAGCGTAAAATCGATTAGCTCAGCGTAAAACGAGTACGCTTGGCACACGATACGTGAGCGTAAAGGGGCACTACGCGAACATGTTAAGACGTGAGCGTAAAAGGCTGAACAATACGCTGGCACGTAATACGTGTGCGTAAAACTATATCTTCTCCACATGGCCAAATTCAAACATGCGTAAAAGCTCAGGAACTCCATCTCGGCCAGGACTTGGTGAATTTCGGCCATCCCCAAAACCAAACTTGTGCAAAATCATGAGGCCTTCCACATGAAACTCCTAGTTTTCGAAAACAAGTTATTTTAGTAGATCAAAACCAAGAAAATCGAAAATACTAGAAACTTAGATCTATATAGAATGAGCCATGGAATTTGAAAACACTAAATACTAAAGAGGCTTAGAATCTTGTGGAGAAGAAAATGGAACAATAAAATGGGAGTTCCTTCATGAAGCAAGTTACACTTGCCTACGGTGGGGGTTCGGTGAGGAAGAAGAAGAGGAAGAGTAGTAATGAGAAATTGAATGAAGAGAGAGAAAGGTGGTTGGGGTTAATAAATGGAGATGGTGGTGGTAGGTAGGGGTTCTCCACTTGGTTCATGATGAACCAAATAAGCAAACCCAAGCCTAGCCGAACCAATCCCAAGGTGAACCAAGCAATGAAAATGCCAAATAAACCAAGCAGGAAGACATGTAATACGAGTCAAAATACGTACATGTATACCAAGATACGTAATACGAACCACAGGCATTACAGGAACCTCATGGTGGAGTCACCCCACTGTAGCATAGAGTTGTATCACTCCTTGTAGTGCCGTGCTATCGTGCTTTCTGTAAAGCACAATATGCATTCACTCTGCCTGAGAATTCATTAAGGCATTTAAGCCATCATCACCACAGGATCTGTTCTCCGTAGAAAATATATAGTAGACAACAATGGTTGTAGGTCTATATCCTTTCCATGTCCCGGAGAACATGTATCTACTGTTCCTAATATTTTTCCAATTAGTGCTCCTTTCTTAAACCAAAAGCTAGATGCTTAGTAGATTTCTCTTTGAACTAATATCATAAAACTTTACGATATGATTACAATAACACACATCAGAATGCCTTCAAGCCTATTTTACTTGTTGGGTCTTCGACCAGCTGGTGCTTAAGGCCCTTTGTAAACGGATTCACCAGGTTCTTTTGACTCCGAACATCAATCACTGCAGTGACACCTCTCTTGATGAGATCGTGCACTCACCTATGCTTTAACCGCACAGTTCTCTTCTTTCCGTTGAAGAGGTCATTTGATGCCACCGCCGCAGTCGTCTGGTTGTCGCAGTATATCGGTATCGTCGGTATCTACCCTCCAACCACTAGAAGATCATACATGAGCTCCCGAAGCCATTTTGCTTCTTCTACTGCGGAATCAAGTTCAAAGAACTCAGATTCTATAAAGGAACGAGAGAGCATAGTATGCTTATTCGACTTCTATGATATAGCAGCTCCACCCATTGTGAAAATGAATCTACCTGTGGATCTATCGCTCTCCAACTCTGAGAACCAGCTGGCATCACGGAAGCCTTCTACTACTAGCAAATCTTCGCTATAGTGCAGTGCATATGTCTGAGTCTTCTTGAGATATCTCATTACCCTTTCTGTCACTCCCCGTTCCCAGAATGCGTATTTTATAATACGTGTACTGCTTGAATGCATTTATTTAATATTTATCATGCATTTATTCTGTATTTAATTCCTTTAATTTTACGCTAATTATTTTTCTGTATTTTATTTTCTGCTTTTGTTTTGCTCTTGGGTTCGGCTTGGGTTGGTTTATTTTGGTGGTTCATCATGAACCCAAACCCCTACCTACCACCATTCCCATTAAAGCCCAACTACTTTCTCTCTCTTCATTCATTCTCATTTACTCTTCTTCTCCATTAACCTCTCCTCGAACCTAAGAAAACCTATAGGCAAGTGCATCTTGCTTCCACATGAGAACCCATTTTTATGGTTCATTTACCTTCCTCTCGTAATTCTAAGATAGTTTAGAACTTGACATTTTGTATTTTGAAAGCTTTATTTTTGTAGATCTAGAAAATTGCTATTTTCGAATTTTGATAGTTTTGATCCATCAAACCTCCTTATTTTCAAGTTTTGATCATTCCAGGTTGTTGAGATTTGTGTTATATCCCATTTTGATCCATGGAAGTCCTATTTTGGCTTAGATTTAAGGTTTCATGGAATTTGGAGTTCTGGAGGTTCTCTACGCACACGTTTATACGTGCCCGCGTATTATCAAGCTCTACGCCCACGTTCATTCGTGTCAGCGTGAACCTGGATTACGCAAGTCTACTCTGGCTTGGCGTAAATTTCCTTTACGCGTATTTCTTTAAGCGTACAAGCTCGTGCGTAACCCTATTCTTTACGCGTACTAGTTCACGCGTAACATTATTCTTTACGCGTACAAGTTCAGACGTAACGTTATTTCCTTTACGCGTACAACCTCGCGCGTAACTCTATTCTTTACGCGTACTAGTTCACGCGTAACATTATTCTTTACGCGTACAAGTTCAGGCGTAACGTTATTTTCTTTACGCGTAACTTTAACTTTTTACGCGTACAAGTTTCATGCGTAAACTTTAACTTTTTACGCGTACCAGCTTTACGCGTAACTCGACCCTTTACGCATACAAGTTTTACGCGTAACTTTATTATTTACGCGTATAGCACCCCTTATTATGTCCTTACGCCTTTTGACATGAACTCGATAAAATCATGATACGTTAATATTTTTAATACATATTGTTGTGTGGAATGTGTCCTGTGTCTCGATTGGTTCACGGATAGCCAGTGCTACTGGAACTTAACCCTGAGAGTTATAGACTCAACCATACTAAATACTAGTTTGACTTTCATGCCTTATCATGAATTGACATTGATTGTTACCTCGACTAATGATTGATCATGCGTTCCTAGTTGGAACTAGAAGACTGGCTAGTCGTCTTATTGAATTGAATGAGACACGTTCATGTATGAACCATGAACCATTGACTAGCCGATCCGAACATTGGCATATGGACACATGTTGACTTCCATTTTTCTGCAAAAGCAGCATGTGTACCTTACGGTCAAGGTATGATTATTCCGTGGCTAGGCTTGATTGTTGCATTACGCTATGTAAGACCTACAACCTAGCCGCACTGGTATCGTTGTAGAGTTATGCATATCGTACTCTGTACGGGAGTACTCATTCAGAATGATCATGACCCACGGCATGAGATTTCAATTAACATAGGGTCTACTAAGTTAAATAAAATAACTATTGCATGGAGAGAATGGATTCCCGAGTTCTTACATGGCAGCCATCTCGGGACAATTAGTGTTCCGACATGCCGGCTGGTTCCCACGGATACTGCAAATCTGCCATACGGGTAGGGAGTGGTATCTGTTTACATTTTCTGTATATTGATGACGGGCGTCCCGCTGGGACACGTCTAATTCATGATTGGCGCAATTGATTATTGGGTAGACTAGCCTTGTTTGTACATTGTAAGAACTGAGGAATCCCTTATTGCATATTTCCAGGGCAACTTGGAACTTACAGTTAGCAAGCCGTAGTAGTTGCATGACCGTTTAAATTTGTTTGTTTGTGTACTGTGCCTACTCTGTTAACTACTGAGATGAGCAGAACGTCAGGACATGACGGGTCAACTTCTGTCCTTGTTTGGTTGGGAAGTTGGCCTGAAGTGTCGTGATGTTGTGCGAACCCCAGTAGCAAGCAGAGATCTATTTATCATATTCTTAACTCTTATCACTGGTTCTAATTCCTCATATTGTGCTTCCTTGTGGTACTTGCTATTTGAGGTCTAACCTCTCTGGTTTTGCATGGCCAGATTTAGAGCCAGCTCCCGAGGACTCAGCTTACTTCCACCTCCAAGATGGTCAATACTAGAGAGATAATTGCAGGAGGACACGAGTGGGTTCCTTGCTTCCCTGCTCGTTTTGCTACTTACTTTACATTTTGCCGCTTGGCACCGACATGTTAGTCGGACTGTCTTGTACTTACTTTTACATAATTGTAACTAAGTCAGACTGCAGCTGATAACGATTGTGTATACCTTGTCATATCATCTGGCTATATTTTGTAAAGCCAGATCTCAAGAACATTTTGACTGAGCGTTTGGGACGCCTTACTGCTTTATCTTACATGTTTTCTATTACTGCTTCTTGTTTGAATGATTGAGACAATAGATGTTGAGTAACCCTAGTGAGACTTTCATGTAGTATGCACCCCCTCGTCTTTTAGACAGCATTGATCGTATTATACGGTATTCATCTACCCATAATACGTAGCTGGCTGAGTCATTCCCCCGCTCTCCTGTATTCTGGTTCTGGGGCGTGACACTTTCACAGCTTTCCAGTACTCAATGTCTAGGTTGCTCCTGAATCGGTTCAGCATTCCCATGGTGAAAGCTATGTCAGGCCTTGTGATAGTAGTATCGTACATCAAACTCCCAATGACGCTTGTATACTCCAGCTGTCTGACGCTTTTTCTCGAATTAGGCTTCAGCTTCAAGTCACACCTGTAAGGCGTATCGATCACTGGAAGATCCTGATATCCGTAGCGTGTGATCATCTTCTCAATATAATGAGACAGTGACAGCGCCAGTCCAGTATCCTGATTTTGGGAGCATGTTTAAGACCGTTCAAGACCTTTCACTACAAAAAAAATGTCTTTCTGGGATGCCAAAAATTCATCTTAAAAAGACCCAAATCAGTCATAAATTGTAATTTGGGACGAATTTTAGGACGGTAAGTGACAGTGCTATTAGGGTGGCATGGCAAAAAGTTTTACGACGGAAAATACCGTCCTGATTTGGTTTTAGGGTCGAAAAATATAAACGTACCAAAAGAGTTTGAATTATTATATGTTTACGACGGTTTACAAAATGGTCCCAAAATAAAAGAGTTTGTGACGAATAACATCCGTCCTAAGCAAATTTGCCAGCATTACAAAATGATGTCGTTTATATCTAGGACAATTACATAACCGTCCCAAAAGTAATACTTATGAAATTATTGTTTGTATTTTTTAGCTATAAAACATACAATTTAAATACACATAATTCATATGATCATGGCCGTTGTCAAGCTTGTCCTCAGATGTATCTCCAGGTATCAGAGCTCCAATACAAAAAAAGCTTAACAACATCAAGCATTCTTTACCATTAAGTAGAAGACAACAAAATCCATATATAACTCTATATGTTCAATTGATAAACAACAAAAAGCTTAACATTAAGCATCCTTAACCCCCATTTCCAAAATAAATCCAAAACATTATACATCACCCACAGCATCAGTTACAAAATGAATCCATTGTCTCCACCATTACATACAAAATGTTGAACCCATTAAGCATCCTTAACCACCTTTTCCAAAATAAATTCAAAACACTATACATCACCCACAACATCAGTTACAAAATGAACCCATTGTCTCCACCATTACTAGGGCTGTAAAACGATTCAAACAGTTCGTGTTCGGCTCGCGTTCGGCTCGGGCCAAGCTCGGTTCGAAGCTCGCTCGTGGGCAGGTCGATACCGAGTTCGGTCGATTTTTTTTTGTTCGAAGTGGTGTTCGAACCGAGTTCGACCATAGGTTGTTCGACTCGATCTCGTTCGCGAACTGGCTCGAACTCGGCTCGGTTTCTAATATTATGACTTTTTCTAATATATGCTACATATTTTTATGGATGTTGATAAATTTTGTCTTAGAAAATTTACTCTCTTTTTTGTTATTTATATGATGGTAAATTTGTGATGTAAAAAGCATAATTAATTCAACAAAAAAAATCTTTAAGACTTGAGAGTAACCGTACAACAAGTTTAATGTGGCTTTTGTTTGGTCCCGGCTCGAGCTCGGCTCGGGCTCGTCCGAGCTCGAGAACTAAATCGAGTCGAGCTCGATCGTTTCGAGCCTATAATCAAACCGAGTTCAAACACCATTTTTGAGCTCGATCTTGAGCTCGGCTCGAATAAAGCTCGTTCGATACTTTAGTCGAACCGAGTTCGAACATAGTTTGTTCGAGCTTGTTCGTTCGATTTTCAGCCCTAACCATTACACCATGTTTTTAGTATATCCAACATGAACCCAAAAATTAACCCAAACTTTTATCATCACAAGATCATCGCCCATCATTTTAGCATATCCAGAATGCTTTTGAAGGACCTGCAAATGAAGATATGCCAATATATTAGCAACCTGCTAACTGTACACGAACAACCAGAAAAGAAAGACAAGTTCTTCCAAATTGTACAGACTAAACAACATTAGTTTGTGAATGTTTAAACAAATTGTACAAACCTAGCTACTAACAGTTCTTCCAAACTGTACAGACTAAACAACATTAGTTTGTGAATGTTTAAACAAATTGTACAAACCTAGCTACTAACAGTTCTTCCAAACTGTACAGACCTGCGTACAAAAAAATGGAGAAAAAAATAATGTACAGAAAAAGCTTCAATTGACAAAGGAAGCTTCAAGTGAAAAAGGAAGCTTTAAGTGAAGACGAAAAAAATTGGAAAACATTTTAAATGGGAACTACAATTATTCTAGCAAGAATTACAGTAACAAGCTGAAAAAAACCAATGTAAAAGTTAAAATCTGTACAGACAATATAACAAGTTAAGTCCAAAAATCGGTCCAAAAAAAAGAGAAAACAGAGAATTCTATTAACCCTATGACACCCAGGACATGCATGGGAAGGAACCGAAGCATGGGAAGGAACCAAATGTCTGATGGTTGTCATTAACCCCATTCTATTAACCCCATGATATCCCTTGAGGTTTTGTCCCAATGTCTGATGGTTGTCATTAACCCCATGACACCCCGGACATGCATGGGAAGGAACCAAAGCAAAGACAAGCTCAAGACCTCATTTTACTTATTCCTTCACCAAATGCCAATCCACACACTAATTGGTCAAGTTAATAGAATTTAAGTAATACATATGTGACCTATACTATTGACACTTGCACGTTTTAACTAACTGCCACTAGTTGTCAATGCATGTATGAATATCTTAGGAAAACCACATTTTTGGACTGGACATTAAAGCATATGGCTGTGGTTGATGATAGATAACATAAGAAGTGACATGACATTTGTCACACAAAGCTCTCAATAATTTGCTATCTAGCTAGGAAAACTGCAAGGTTAAAAACTATTTATGCAAAAGTATATGCAAATATGTAATAAATAGAAGGAACACCATTTCTGGCAGCATCCAACTTAATCAAAAATAGCAATAGCACCAACAATGACACTAAAATAGTTTGGTAGATGCACTCCTTATAGATTTCTTTGCAATACGAGATGACCTACGCGTAGGACTGTTGTATGCAACCTGAAAATACATAATAAATGTAGCAGTATATAGGTAGGTGCTGTCAAGATAGTCCAACACAGTGCCGTAAGGAAGTTCAAACCATAGTAGTAAGCCATGCAAAAAACACAGTAATAAGACATAGAAGTTAGTTCAAACCGTAGTAAAAATCTATGCAAGGAAGCTCAAATCATAGTAAAATACTCTTCCTCTACGATTTGATCCCAGTTGAAGCTAGGCATCAGATCGAAGCTCACCGTGGGTCTGCAAGAGCTCAATAACATCCATGATGCGGCTCAACTAGCTCTACCAATGAAGAACCAAACCTCCATAGCAAGATCCTTGAGTATCAGAAGAAGTATCAACTGCACTGTGGCGTATCAGAAGAAATTTAAGTGCACACTGGTGTATTAGAGCGTATCAGAGCTCACTAGACATTGGCAACGCAAGCATTGGCAGAGGGTCAAGACCAGCATCAATGGAGGATCAAGACTCGAGGACCCCGGATGTTGCTTTCCTCATCAATTGCTACATGTGTTGTATTAGATCTAAGAAAATTAGATTCAATATGTATATAAAGAAAAGGAAAAATGCTCATCCTCGACAAAATATGAGGATCAAATATCCAAAATTGTCAAGATAGTCCAACACACTAATAAGACATAGAAGGAAGTTCAAACCATAATAAAAATCTATGCAAGGAAGCTCAAACCATAGTAAAATACTCTTCCTCTACGATCAAGTTGAAGCTAGGCATCAGATCGAAGCTCACCGTGGGTCAGCAAGAGCTCAATCGCATCCATGATGTGGCTCAATCAGCTCTACCAATGAAGAACCAAACCACCATAGCAGGATACCCGAGTATCAGAAGAAGTATCAATTGCACAGTGGCGTATCAGAAGAAATTCAAGTGCACACTGGTGTATTAGAGCGTATCAGATATCACTAGACATTGGCAACGCAAGCATTGGTAGAGGGTCAAGACCAGTACCAATAGAGGATCAAGACTTGAGGACCCCAGATGTTACTTTCCTCATTATTTGCAACCATAGTAGTAAGCTATACACTGGAACAGTAAAAAAAATCACTTATGATCAAATTTTTAACCTTTTTCATTTTAGGGACAGAAGAGTCATCATTGTTTGCAACCTGAAACGTAAAAAAAAATAGTGAGATATTCCAATGAATGAAGACAGAAGACACAAGACTTGATATCAAATTTATTATCCTCTTCATTTTAGGTCGAAAGATTCTTTATTATGGTTGCTATCTTCCTCGCTAAGCAAGTCATCACCGACGGGGATATACTCATCATCTCTTTTACTTGCGCTTCTTTTTCCCATCTTACTCGAACTTGTTCGAGTAACCATCTTGGAATTCATTACAAGCTTTGAAGCTTGTTGCAAGTTCAAAGTCACAGAACATTTTTACAAGATAATGTCACAGAACATTTTTATTCCAGACTTCTAGTATATTGAAGAGTTTATATGTCGAAATACCTGATAAGAAAACGACTTGCGTACATTTCTGTACTATCATCATGCGGACATTACAACATTAATGATATTTATTATTAACAGCACAATGACCACAATAGGATGGCTAGCACACCCAAAAGCCACTAAATAGTAGAGCCACTAAATAATATATGTTTATCACAAAACATATTTATCATAGAACATGTAGAAGCAAGTATATGGCAAGATGAATGAAGTATAGTATAGCTTCTACAACCACTTTCCTGTAAACATTTTTTCTAATAGAAATTAAGAATGAATGAAGTAAAGAAAATAAGCAAAATTAATCAACATTCACTGAAATAAGCAAAATTCATCAACGTTCAATCACAGTAGATAAAACAACCAACATCTTGAAAGGATATAAAATAGCTAAGAGATACAAGTTTGTAATTTGATATCCATCACAAATAGTTGCAAAACAAGCTACAAACTTGCTACTCATGACCACTCTCATCATGGTCATCATCACCATCACAAATATTTGTGTCAACCACCAAGCCCTCTACTCCTTGCCTAACTCAAGATCCATTATGAGCTTCATCCATTCTGGTAAATGTAGAATTGGTTGATTGTCCCCCTCAATCTTGACAGGTTTGTATATGCTAGTGGCGATTTTTACATGGTTACGGAAACTTAGTTTGGCTAAGTTGTTCCAAATGGTTGTTTTGTATAAAAATCTCGTATTATTTATCAAACTTTGCTCAAGTTGAACATTTTTATTTTGCAATGAGTTGGTTTTATTTTGCATCAATGATGACTTCTTTGCAATGGAACTTATCAGTAAGGCCAGCTAAATGTATTATACATGTAATATTTTGGCCCCCTGCTGCCTAAAGTCCTGAAATTGCTACTGCAGCTATGGAGTTCAGGAAGAAGTTTAGAATAAAGGACGTAAGGTAGGCCAAATAAAGGACTTTGTTGTTGTTGCAGTAGCAAGTAGCAGCAATACTTGTATCCGCCATTGTTGGAAGGGTAAGGCACTTCTAGCTATTAAAAGAAAGTATCAACAGATCTAACATTATGGAAATACATCAGAGTTGGGACCGCGGAGTTCGAAGTTGTCGGAGTTGCGGGCGCCGGAGTTTGAAACCTTCAGTTGTCATAGATCGAGGTGTCGGAGCTACTACTTCCTATCTGAGGAGAAGATTATAGATTTTTCATAGACAATATCTCAAATCTCCATTTTAAAGTAGAAGCGAACCAATATGAATTTACTTCTTAAGGAGTCTATACAGACTATTTTAGTATCATTCTCTCCTACTAAAAATCTCATAAATTCATTTACATCAAATGGTCTATATATATATATATATATATATATATATATATATATATATATATATATATATATATATATATATATATATATATATATATATTGTTGGTCAGTATTGGTACCTCTATTCACCTTCACTCTCTAAACGACGGGCGTTAACCATTTGATTTGCACTATTTTTTTCCATAAAAGTAGATTTAATGAATTACTATTATTCGCAATTCAAATATCCGTAAAATGTTAGTAATAGTAGTAACGTGTTACATAAAGGCTTAGCTTGTCGCATATATTCATAAGGTGTTAACGTCTATATGTAATGTGTTGTACCTAAATCAAATTTTCTAAACTATATATAGTGTATTTGTCATAATATATCATGTTACACATGAATGTAACACAAAACGGATTCATGTCGTATCTCCTATCTTGCAAGATAGTATGTAATTACACATGTCTGCATTAACCTTATTTACTTACACGTGTCTATGTTAACAAAATTTACTTACACATGCCTGTGTTGCCATTTCCATAATGTGTCATATCTCGTATCATGCAAGATAGTATGTAATTACTCCCACCAGATAGCCTAAACTTTCTCAGGTTACTTTCCCAGTGCAAGTGTTGTAAATTCTTCTAATCGTCCTTGAACTTTTGTAAGTTACTCTTTCCTTTCTGTTTTATATTTTGTGACATGGCTTGATAAATATGCTACCATGTGCCTAAAGTACTTTCTAGATGCATTGGCCAAATTGACCAAAATCGAAACCAAAAGGAAATAACCTATATTTTGGGATAATAGACATGAATTATAGGTAGCTACCTCCAGTTAAGAGTGGCAATACTATTTCTATTATAATGTAACACAACAAGGAGAAGACATGGACAACCCCAATTGAAGCATTAAAACTGTGACTGGCTCAGACATAAAATGAATTCTGTGCTAAAACTTAAGAAAGGAGAACAAGAAAAAAAAAAGGAAATCTAGTCAAATTTTGTTCCTAATGAATTAATTGAAATCATGAATAAACCTAAATATTATAAACATGTAGATAATATCAAATCGTTCAAAATAATTACTTAAGTGCAGAGACCCCCAAAATGCATGGCAATGAAGGGGCAATAACTGCCAAAAGCGCCATTCCTGTACCATAGGACAACGTGACAATGTCATAACCAGATGTCCTGTGTTGATGACCTGCACGACAAATCACCTTGAATTTAGAACGTGCCAAGGCCTCCCCAAGTTGAATTAATCAAACAAAAAGATAAAGGAACAAACCTTTTCCAGATTCATAGTCAGATGAATCATTACGAGAATCAGGGCCTCCTGCTTGACTTCTTGTCCTTCCCCACTGATAGACCAACTGGAGATAACACCCAAATACTATGAAAAATGTTGTGAATGTCCACTCGTACATTAGCATCAAACCTATCCATGGCATCACTTGGCGGAGGACAATCATAAATGCAAGAGCGAGGGACAATATGGCAGCAATAAAGCAGAAGAAGATGGAGACCGCACCCAAATAAACAGGTAGCCTAGTAGTTGTGCCAATCACGAACTGTCAACACAAAGAGCAAAGAGTTTGATCATGCCGAATAATAACAGCTTGAATAACAAAGAGGTACGAAAACAAGTGCCAGAACAATCACCCAAGTTCTATGTGTGTAAGATTGAAAAATCTAGCATATAATTTAGAAATGTAGAAGTTAAACTCAGTTTAACAACCATGAAAGCAAGGTTTGCAGTATCGACCGTTATTGATGCTGATCGGCCATATTGTATCAATTTTGGCATGTTTGATCTGATAGATAGATGTTGGGGATATCTTTACCGGTCATTTCAGCAAAGAAAAAGTTCTAAAATAAATAGAGAAATATTTTTTTAAAGGTAATGTTGACACAATGATTTGATGGATCGTACCACATATCAAGATTGCTATAGCGTGTCGCTAAGATTCCTTACAAATACACTGTGACCATCACCATTCATCGAAGTTGTAAATATCTAAATATACATCATTCATCCATCTTAACATTAGTCCAACTAAAACTATTTATCATGGTTGTACTTTATGAAAAAGATAATTAAATAAACAACTATATTTATTGTGAGTGAAGAGGTCCAACTAGAACTATTTCCTTAGCGACGAAGATTCAACTATTATTTAGATCCATAAGAGTCTGAAACTGGTTTCGTAATCATAGTTACTTCTTTGGCCTTATAATTCAGGGATCATAACATTGGAAGGCTTTTAAAGGGAAAATGCATCACAATCCACATAAGGGGAAATTCTTCAACTTTTGAACATCTCAAGAAGAGAAGCATATATTATGCTGTTAAAATGATGTACCCTCATTTGGTGTTGTTGTAAACTTGTATCTCATAGAATCGAGGAGTCCAATCCCTTTCTTCATACATTTATTAGTAATAAAAAGTATCCAGAGTCCAGAGCTAACAACAGCCAACTGCTGTAGATTGAATTTTTATTATCACAAGAAGCAAAAAAAAGAAACATGTATTCCTTTTCTCATGATCTCCAAGTAACTTAAATGAAAATAATTAAAACCATACTACCTACTATGTGGGTATTCCTCGTCCAGAACTTTAAAACAGCAGATTTTACTAAGGGAAATGTCCACAGATTTTGCTAACCAATTTCGAGCAAATGTTGACCAAAAAATTGGTAAATAATCTAGGAAAAAATAACATGCAGCCATGTAAACTGTGTAGAACACTCATATTTCAAGCAAAAATTTGAGTAAAGTGTAAAACACTCAAATCTCAAGCAAATAATCTAGGACAAAATTATATGCAGCCGTATAAACAGTGTAAAACACTCAAATTTTAAGCAAAATTTGAGTAAATAGTGTAAAACCCTCAAATTTCAAGAAAATAATCTAGGAAAAAATTACATGCAGCCGTGTAAATAGTATGAAACACTCAAATTTTAAGCAAATTTTGAGTAAACAGTGTAAAACCCTCAAATTTCAAGCAAATAATCTAGGACAAAATTATATGCAGCTATGTAAACAGTGTAAAACACTCAAATTTTAAGGAAAAATTGAGTAAACAGTGTAAATAGTATAAACCACTCAAATTCTAAGCAAATAATCTAGGACAAAATAATATGCATCCAAAAATTAGGGCAAAGACAAACATTTTGGTAAAAAAATCTAAAGATTGGGGAAAATATACCAAGCAGCAGCAATGGAGCACCTAGGGTTGAAAGGTCGAACAGAGAGAGAGCAATGGTCGGAGAGAGAGAGAGAGAGAGAGAGAGAGAGAGAGAGCAGCAACATTGGAGCACCAGGTCGGAACAATGGTCGGAGAGAAAAAGAGCAGCAACACTGGAGCACCTAGGTCGGAGATAGAGAGAGAGCAGCATCACCCATTTTTGATCGGAAAGAGAGAGGGAGAGAAAGATTTTTAGGTTGCTTGATATTGAGAAGTGTGTTCTCATCGAATAAGTTATGTATGTTTTGGGATGGACGGTCTGGATTAATCCATCCGATCGAACGGTTGAGATGGAAACATGTGGAGGTTAAGTTCCTCCCATAAAATTTGGCAATTAGCCGCCAAATGTGTGACATTCCTGCCGATCTATTTGGGACGGGAATGTGTATTTTTTGGAACAGAAATTTTCATTAGTCCCAAATAGTGATCCATTTTCACAATCTGTCCCAAAAAAATGCAACTTTTTGTTACTAAAAATATAGTCGTCCCTAGAATTATATTTTTAGGACTTTTTAGACTAGTGTTCCTTATAGTGTCGTCCCAAAAAGACATTTTTTTTGTAGTGCTTGATGATAAATCCCTCTAACACTTTTTTAAATCTCTTCGGTCAACTCGTCATTCAGAAAAGTTGTCTTTACATCCATCTGATGTATCACCAACTTATGTATTGCTGCGAGAGCAATTAACATTCTGATGGTGGTCATCCGGGCTACTGGAGCAGACGTGTCAAAGTAGTCAATCTCCTGCTTCTGAGAGAACCTCTTGGCTACTTGCCTAGCCTTGAACTTGCCAATAGTTCCATCTGCTTTCATCTTCTTCTTGAAGATCCATTTTCATCCGATGGGTTTTACTCCTTCAGGAAGATCAACCAACACCCAAGTGTTATTATAGGTGATTGAATCAATTTTATTGTCTATCGCCTCTTTCCATAAAACAACGTCTCTGGTCTCCATCGCCTCATCATAGGTAAGCGGATCTGCGTTCACATGATAGGTGACAAAGTCATCTCCGAAGTCCTTTGGTCTCCTCACTCACTTAGTTGACGGCTCAGCGAATTCTGGTTCAATAGTTGTTTCTGCAACAACAAATTCTTCTTGGACTACGTTCTCATTGGGAACTTCAATTTTCTATGCACCCTCATTACTCTCCGGAATATCCGTAAGAATAATGTTTTTGTGCCATGTAAATTTATCTTCAAAATATTCTGCGTCGCGAGATTCAATGATACGATTTGATTCAATATCATGAAATCTTCGAGCATCACTCTTCTCGGCATAACCCAAGAAGATCGTATTCGTAATCCTTGTCCTGAGCTTCTGAATCTTCAGATCTAGGAGCTTTACATATGCCAGACACCCCCACACTCAAATAATATTCAATTTAGGTCTGACTTTGAACCAGAGTTCATGAGGAGTGATGTCCGAAGTTGCATGCGACACTCTATTCAAAATAAAAGTAGCCGTCAATACAGCTTCTCCCCAGTAGAATTTTGGAAGACCCGCAGTCAACAACATTGAATTTATCATTTCTGTCAACGTTCTGTTTTTCCTTTCTACTACTCCATTAGATGAGGAGAATACGGAGCAGTAGTCTCGTTGATGATTCCATGTTTCTTGCAAAATGATGTGAATTCATGAGATTGATACTCTTCGCCTCGATCACTTTTTATTCTCTTGAGTTGTTGTCTAGTTTGCCGTTTAGCCTCGGCCCTGAACTCTTTAAACTTCTCGAACACTTCGATTTTAGACTTCAGCAAGTAGACGAACGCGTATTTTGAGAAGTCATCGATGAAGGTTATGAAATACTTCATTATGACTTTTGTACAAAATTGTTTGAAGTCATAGATATCGGAGTGTACCAACTCCAAAAGATCTGTGCTTCAATTAACCCGATGAAAGGGTTTATTTGTGATCTTCGTTTGAGCACATACTTCATATTTTTCTACCTTAACCCCACATTTGGAGATAAGTCCTAAACTAGACATTCTATTTATTCTTTTACAATGAACATGTCCTATATATTATGCCACAACTCAAGAGTATAATTAGAATGAGCAATTGCATTAATTTGACAAGACTGATTTACAAGCTGAAGTTTAAATATTCCTTCGGTATAAACGTTTTCCAAAGTATGTTCCTTTTGTGGACATCACCATCTGGCCGGCATTGATGTTCATCCTTAGGCCTGCGTTGCAGAGTAGGCCTCCAGATATCAGGTTTTTTGCAATAGCAGGAACATGCTTCACGTCTTGAAGCATCAGAGACTTCTCTGAAGTCAGCTTCAACACCACCGTCCCGATATCTTGCACTTCAGCTTGTGCCTGGTCCCGATATCTTGCACTTCACGTCTTGAAGCATCAGAGACTTCTCTGAAGTCAGCTTCCAAGAACCAGTAAGTTCAGAAAAGAACTTATGGAATACTCTGCTCTTCTGACTCCTTGGATAGCGCAGAGTCACTCTACGTTTCTCTCTTCTCTGCTCTGAACTCTAAAAATTTTGTAAGAAAATTATCCACTCTGAATGAGAGAAGAGAGTAACATATATATAGTGTCAGTCTAGTAACCGCCCAGTTAACGAAACATTCGGGACGTGTCTGTAGAAGCATGGAAAATATGGGGTTCATACGGATCACAACTGACCGCATGAGTACCCTGGAACAGATTGACCCGCATAAAGAAGAGCCGCATGACAGACTCAGTACGCCCTCTGCGGCCCATCTTCACTAGACTGACTTTTGAGCCGCAGAGAGAATAGTTACTTATGCGGCCAAGCTGATTAATCCTTCTGATAAAGCTGACTCTGGTCTGATAAAGCTGACAAACTCTGGCAAAGACTGACAGCTCTGACAACTCTGACACTCTGAAAAGAAGATAAGACATGATTAGACTGGACATACGACCCGAGCCGCATGAACCTTATGCAACTCAATCTATGTATTTCATGCGGCCAAGGGTAACTGCAATCCGAGCCGCATGAGCTTTATGCGATCCAGAATATAAGAACCTATGCCGCTCAAAAGTCCCCAAGCTACATGCGGACTAAGGGAGACTGCCGCATGAGTCTTATGCGGCCCAGCATGGCCGAACTTTGAAGGGCCTATGCGGCTCAAAATGACTCAAGCAGACTGGTCCTATCTTGCGATGAGACACGTGGCAGGCTGACCAAGTCTCAACTACCCAGATTCATTACAAAAAAATCTCAACAACCCCCACCAGCTGGCAGCCCGAGATCGAGTCTTTGTGCGCTGTGAGAGACACGTGGCCACGTGGCCCTTTATGCGACCCAAAAAGCTGCTACTGCAGAAAACACTATAAATAACAGGGTATTACACCCAGGCAAATGGTTGGCAATCCAAGGCTGGCAATCTACGAAAGGCAATTTCTTCGAGAGCAAAGAGCGCGTCAGATAGTCCAAGGAGTAAGACAGAGTTGCTACACTTTCCCGAGCGTCTATCGTCACCCCCCAGAATCAAAACTAAACAATTGTACTTAGATTGTCTCCTAGGCTTTCTCTTGTACAAGCAAGTTTGCAATCAAGTTCAATTCATCTGTAATTTGTTGTGCTTGATATTTAATGGCAAACTGTCATGACCCATACCCACTGTGAGGGTACGAGTACGTAACAGCGTCCAGCCTACGCCGCAGTGTCGGCGGTAGAACGTTGTTCTAGGTCATGAACATAACTAACACAATATGAAATACTCTCCAACTGGAGGCCAAGTCATAGAAGGTACAACTCAATCACAATCTAGAGGTAGAATATAGCACGATGGAATAGATAAGGAAATCCTCAAAACTGAGGTACAAACAGAAGTAACATAAATCAAAGTTAACAAACACAAGTCTCAACATCTCCATAATAATACAACTCTGAAATCAAGACAACATCTAACATGAGAAGAAATAACAGTCTAAACTATCTATACTATGCATGGGTATCATCCTCAGCAGCTGCCTGAACCTCCCAAGGGTCCAGGTCGCGAGTTTTATCTAGGCAAGCTCCATAGTAAGGGGTACAGGGTTCCTCATCATCCTCTGTAAAATTTTCAACAGGTCCAGTCAGGACGGGAGCGAGCACAATACATCTCACACAGATCATAGCAGGTTAGGAAGTATAGACATGCAAAAGAGTACGATACATGAAAACTGAAAGAATGTACTGTTGGCCCAATGATTGTATCATATTTTTGAATATGGTTAATATGTTTAGTTTAGCATTTCATTATCACTAATCTTTATACTATCACTATAGCATTTCTACTTATACTTATACCTTTGGTGATATATGCCTATTGGTTTACATATTAGTGATATGAGCTTTCTATCTTAAATTTAATCGAGTTGCCAAAATAAAAACTATGTTTTTGATTGTGGTCATTCAATTAAATTTAACATTATGATCTCACTAATATTTATGCTATCACCTTAGCACTTATACTTAAACTCAACATTGTCCTAATGTGCATTAAACTTATCATACTTGCTACTATGTATATTGCGTTGTTCGTCTAACATGTACATGCAGAAAAGCAATAAGCAAGATCAATGTGGACATATGTAATGAAGAAATCATGGTGGGCCGAAGACGACGGATGCCACAAGATTTCTCTGAACCACCCGACGACATCTCCGGAGCCACGCACTCGGGAGTTCCGCTGCCCGGTCAGCGGACGGGGGTCGAGGGGGTAGCGTCCCTCATCGGGGATTCGGGGGCGAAGCCCCCGAAAGATATTCAGTTTTCATAAACTGGATATCTTTGGACAGCTGCCGCCAAGGGAAAAAGCCAACATCTATCAAGGAAAGAAGCCATGCGATGCCATCATCATTTCAAGACTCTGAAGAAGCCTGCACCTGCTACAGTATTTCTGGAGTCTGTAATGAGTCTTAGGAATAATTGTAAATACAAGAAATGGATGGCAAAATCGAAAGCTAGGGTAGAAATTAGCCCAGGATCATTTTCGGATGCAAACCGGCATACCGACGGTATACCGATTTTGTTCACAGAAAGTTTTCTCTCTACAAAATCGGCATACCGATGGTATACCGGTTCATACCGACGGTATACCGGTTTAGTAACGTTGAAAGTCCAACGGTCGGATTTCCAGCATTAAATGATCCCGACGGCTATATTTCGAGCCGTTGCAATCCCAAACCGGTATACCGACGGTATGTCGACTCATACCGGCGGTATGCCGGTCGCTGACTGAAAAGTTGCCTTTGGCTCTTTTTAATGCTTTGGTTATAAATAGCCTTGAACCCCTTCATTCAAGGTTGATGCTTTGAGCCTAAAAATTTCTAAACCACCAAAGTGTCACGCCCCAGAACCAGAATACTGGAGAACGGGGGCAGACATAGCCAGCTACGTATATTGAAATAGAATACATCTCAACTATACGGTCACGGCTGTCTAGATATGAGGGTTTACTACAAGCCAGCAGTCTCTTAAGGTCAAGCCTATTGTCTCAATCTCAAGCAATTAACAGAGTTACAAGATATTAGAGCATCAAATATATATATATAAGGCGTCCCAAATATTACATATTGGATGATCATGAAGCTAGTCGTACAAAATGATGGGACTAGCAAGAGTTCAGTCATACATGATCAATCCTAGGATTTGTTAATCATGTTTACAGCCCGTAGGCAGACAGTAAGTAAATGTGCATCAAGCTAACAGGTGCTCGTCGGCTAAACGCCTCAAAAGAATAATTTACATATAAGTGGGTGAAACAAAAGGAAAACCCACTCTTGGCCCGGGTTCTGTCTAGTTGTCACCATTGGGCTGGAAGCTTGGTAGATCCTCGGGAGCTGCTCCGAAATTTGGCCACACAAAACCAGCTGGGTCAAACCCCAGAAAGAGCAAGTACCACAAAGGAGGCCACAAATAAGAACAAAAGCCAGCATATCAGAACATAAAGAATAAAAGGAAAGTACAAGTAATAAAGTACACATGGCGATAAACGACTAGGGACGTAGAACCATTCCGGGAGCCAGGTTACAATCCTTAAACCATACAAGGACCGGGGTTGTAACCCTTCGCCTGAATAGCTCACTGTCTCTACTCATTTATCGTTAAGATAAGTAAAACAAACATGCTCAGGAGATAGCAGGTACTGGAGCTAGACAAGACTTAGACAAGGCTGGACACCATCCATTCGCAATCGGCCAAACAAATACTACGGCTTACTACTTTAACTAACTAGGGTTATCACAATCCTAATTACTAACAAGATGCAAGTGAGAATTCCAGTCCTAAGCCCTGCAGACTATCCAGTTATCCTTCCGCGGGTTGAGAGTTATAGGTGGGTACATTGCCCGGGAGACAAATGTACCCTTAGGTGACTTAGAGGGTGCAACACATGACAGTGTGCTGGAAATGTACTCTACTCGTCGGCAAGCTACAAGTCCATTAAAGCGCCCAGATAACGAGATTGCCTGTGACTGGGAATTCTCCATGTTCTAGTTTGATCTAATAATTAGCCTAATCCAACTTAGCGCGAGTCCCTGGCCGTGGTTGTCACGCCCCGATTCGTAGTCATTTCTTCACATATTTTATCTCTTGGAATCGATCGTCCTCGCTTGGGCGTGATGCCGTACAAGTCTGGTATTGCACTTGTACTAGGCAAAGATGGTACATAATCGATTATCTTCAAATAGAAACACATCGCAGCGGCAGAAGCAGACAAATTGAAGTTAGTGAGGACAATCTTTCTCATTGAATAGAAGTACATCACTTCTTTATAGCAGCGGAGAAAAAGAGTAACTTGAAGCCACACAGAGATATATAGAACTTTATTCTCTTTATTGATAATTGAAGAAGAGTACAAGACTTGTATTGAAGTACAATGATTACAGTACATCTCTCTTTACATTGGAAACCAACTGAACAATGCTACACAGCTTACATTTGATATTTGGATACAATGGATGACAACTCGATATACCGACTTGGCTTACAATCTCACTGGTACAACTGATTACAATGTTCCATACATTATGCCCTTTATAAACAGAAGACATCATCTTGTACAAGGAGAGCTTCTGTATGCCCAACAAATCTTCGATGCCGCGAAACCAATCAAGCCAATCTTCGTGTGTAGAATATTCCAAGCAAGAGCACCTGCCCATAAAACGTGGGTCAGCACATCATCTATGCACTGGCGAGTAGAATCCAACCCACTCGCATAAACCAACATTTAAAGTGATCATTTAAGCAAACATTTATTAGAATGGTCTTTCTACTTGGGACCTAGCATCAGTTTATAGTTCATGGGTAATAATCAGAGTGAAGCATGTAAACATATTCTTAATAGCATTCATGTGGACATATCTTTTTAGCATTCTTGGTGTTATCATGCAAAGGCATCATTGAGGCATCGTTAACATTAACATCTTAAACATGTTATAACAGTTATCACTTCAAGCATCACTTAGCATGTATGTTGTGTTTGAGCAATGATTAGCAAGGCATCTTTCTTAGCATACTGAACTTAACATGTTAAGCAGGATCTCATACTGAAAGGCTACATACAGCATCATCAAACTTATTTGGAACGTAAGCATGCAAGTTAAACCAACACATATATTGAATTATCACATTTAAGTAATTTCTTACCGATAGCCGACTCCCTCATACCTGCATCAAATACAGGTTAGCAGATATACTTACTCTGCCTGCATAAGACATTCATTAGCATGCATCATGACTACATGGTCACTGGTGTTTAACCATACGGACGTTGCCATATAGGTCTTCATTGGTAATGCGATGACTCCAGAGAAGGTAGCTAGCCCCAAAGGATGCCTCGCAGAACCCGTGCCCCTACTGGCACGCCAATGTTTTCTCCTAGGCCGGATCGGTCGCCCTAACGTCCTGGGGTACCGTCCGAGAAAACATATCCCCATCACTTATGCATAAGTTGTCCTATGACCATGCGAATGCGTGTCCAACTCAATCGTGAACATAAAATACATGGTAAAATATTGAAGTAAAGACAACAGTGCATCATCATTTATCTCATTCAAGTCATGTTCAATGACTTATTCATTCCCAACATTACCATCATTTCATTTGGTGATCTCAACGATCCCAAGCCTCATCAATTCTCATTCATTGCTTCATTGCAACATTTCTCATTTGTTCCTTCTAAGGAGGAACAACAGTATTCATTCATTTCAAAGGGACCTGTAGCATTTTATTTATTTTATAGAAACCATAACATATTCAATTCTTTTCTCATGTATCATTCACGCAGCATCTCATTATTCAAGTGATTCATTCATTTCATCAATCTTAAGCATCAGGGACATTATCGATTCAATCTCAGGCATCATGTTACATTAGTGGTTCGAGTGTGATTCGTTCAGCAATTCAAAGTTCATGTGTTATTCATTCAAGGATTCCCAGCATATGAATCTCTATCGAATTAGCAACTAAAGCATCGCATCACAATTATTCAACATTCAAGGTAAGAGACATTAGGGACATATTCATAGCATCACATTATTCCATTTATTAAGCATGCGGGAATAAGGAGGAAGGAGGACAGTTCCACTTGCCTTATATAACGGTCTTTCTGCTCTAATCTCATCAAGCGTAGCTCCACCAGCGAGCCACATTCCAACACCCATTCCATCTAGCCAGCTAAGAAAGACTGCATCAGTCTCAATTCTCCTGATCTCCAACATAAGTCACGGTCCAACATTCTGATCCCATCCAACAAGCCAACCAAATGCCTCGTGCAGAGCGGGGCATTACATAATATACCACTCAGAAAAAGTTTCGTCCTCGAAACTTAAGAAAACAACTCATCTACTAGATTCACTTAATCACAATGAGTTACTCATTCAGCTTCAATTCAATATTCATTTCAGCCCACTCGGTCATTTCAAAATAGCTGTCCAACAGTATCACTTTAATCAATCAACGATTCAATCCATCTATCTCTTTTTCCAAATACTTGCAACTTCTCATTGATTCACCAATATTTTTCTTGCATTCTACCTTGGTCGCAGCACATCACTTCATTTGGATCCATACACATATTTCAGGCGTCCCTAAAAATATATGCATTTCAGCCAAAGTCCGTGCTAGTGCAATAAATTCTTCCCACAATATTATCTCAGTCGCAACCTATCACTTCGGCCGGATCCATACACATATTTTAGGCGTCCCCAAAACATATGTACTTCAGCCAACTTCCATGATAGCGCGATTCGATCAGCCACGATACAACTCTCTTTTCCAAATCCGACTTAGCATCCTTTCAATTGACTTATCACTTTATTCACTTTGCCACAATCAATATTTTTCAGGCCACCACTTAACATCAGGGACAATCTCCATCCAAGCATAACATTTCTAACATTCGATCAAGGGTCTAACTTAGAGCCAATCATATCAAGGTTTCACAACAACAATCATTTTCCTTCCCAATCCAACAATATTTTTCACCGAGGCAATTCATCTTTTCTAAAAGATACAATCCAACATCACCAACTATCGATTATCCGAGTCAGGGTATAATTCTATGCAACAGTCAAGGTTAACCCAGCTATCCGACTATAGATACTAATCCAACATTTCCGTCATGAGCAGTCAATTCCATCTCATATAATAATTCACTATTCGATACATACAAATCAAGTCTCATCCCACGATTCCATTTTCCGCTATAGGCCGACACATAATTCTCAAGGGTCAAACATCTCTAAGGTTCATATTGGAGCATATACTTACAACTTATCATTCTTAGATCATACTCATCGCCATCTCTCGTTCAATGCCACAAGGTCATTCTATGGGTCGCCAACGGCCATCTATTATTCGGTCCAGTCTCAATGGTTAGCTATACCGACAGCTATACCTAATCATTCAGGTGACTCCCCTAGAGTGGACGGCTACTAGGGTTATACTAGTTTCTGTTTCTTAGGGCCAACAAGCAACCGGCAGTTCTAAGGAACTCTATCCAAACCTATGGGTATCAATTCAGTCTGAATAATGAATCGCCAATTGGGCTAAGCCAGCAATTGGTAAATCATCAACTGGTCGCTAGGGTCAAGTCTATCTATTCAGGGTCTTCCTCAAGGAAATAATTCCCACAGAGGCTCATTCTAGACTTACCCAACAATCGACTAAAATCGATCTATCAACATTACGGTCAATTCCAAATCCGACATACGATCTTCATCGTTCTAATAATCCATCAAGTAAATTTCCAATGATTCAATTTCTAGTCCGATTCCTTCGTACCCACATAAACCCATAACCAAGGTTAACTATTCAAGGGTCATCGATTCCGATAGTTTTAATATAACTATAGAATCACACTATTCGGTCTGTATGACAAGGTTGCGCCACTAAGTCATAAGCCAACAATCTATATCCCAACCAACAATCACCTATACCGACATTATCCAACACGTTTGAAATTTCTTGTTCCCATTCGTTTCTCAATCATTAAACTCTCTTACGAGCATTCTTAAATTTTGTTCCTTTTCCAGCCGTCAAAATCTTATATGGACATTCTTAAAATTCTCTACCTCAAGGGCCATTCAATCTGATAATTCATGTATCAATTAACCATCCTCTATGCAACACAAGGATTCAGTGTTGCTACTTGTCACTTTTCTGGTACAATCCAATTCTTGAGCATATATGCGCATAAGCAACGAATATCCTTTGGTGATCTAGATGGGTTAACATCTATTACACCTTAGGGTCAAGGCACAAATCTCTAATATTCCCTTGGTCACCGACAACTTTTTCCAAAACTTTCATCTTAGCAATCAATATTGTATTAGCCACAAATAATTTGCATCCAACCAATCGAAATCAACATTCAGATATTCTAAGCCACAACATTCTCTAGCCAAATCCATTTACTCATAGCATACTAACGGTCTTACTAGTCTGAGTCAGCACTCGACTAAACAATTTCTAACCATGCCACCGATTACAATTTTCGACAATCTCACTATCCAACATAACATCACCGTCAAGGGACACTCGAGTCATCTAGCCACAATACATGACTCCCAGCTAAGTCTCGGCACTACCCAGTACTCACAGATAGTCTCACTGCTATCCCATGGAAAGGGTCAACATACATCTCGTTCTGAGGTGGTAGAGGCAATATACCACTCAGAAATGAAGCCATCCTTAAACAATACCAACTCAATTCTATTCCAGACATTCGTGATCTATGATGATCACAACACTTAGCCAACATCTCGGGATCTCAATAGTATAAGCCAACATTCTTAGCGTCTCTAAAGCACTAAGCAACACACATGAGTCAATTCACCAGTTCTGTCAAACTCATCCATCAATTATTTCATTCACAATTCTTTTCCAACATCACATGCAATTCTCATCTTGTCGCAGCATACATAGCCACCTTTCTTTTATTCCCGCATTCCAAACAACATTCACAATATAGCATACTATGGCATCGAGTCATTGTTAGGTTATTTGTGTCCAAACCAACAACAATCATTCATTTAGGGGCATCACAATGTATATAGACTTATTGTATGGAACATCCAGTGAGCAACCAAGAGGGTCAATAAACTTTCAAGCACAGATAACATAAGGATGATTACCGGACAACAATAGCATAATCGCGGAAGCAATCTTTGATTTAATCTCGGAAGCAACGTTGAGTGATCGCGAAAGCAACTTTGGTTAATCGCCGATGCAACTTTGATTTGAAATGAATCAAAGAAGAGACCAAGGACGTAAAGCCGTGCTCTGATACCAATTTGTCACGCCCCGATTCGTAGAGTCATTTCTTCACATATTTTATCTCTTGGAATCGATCGTCCTCGCTTGGGCGTGATGCCGTACAAGTCTGGTATTGCACTTGTACTAGGCAAAGATGGTACATAATCGATTATCTTCAAATAGAAACACATCGCAGCGGCAGAAGCAGACAAATTGAAGTTAGTGAGGACAATCTTTCTCATTGAATAGAAGTACATCACTTCTTTATAGCAGCGGAGAAAAAGAGTAACTTGAAGCCACACAGAGATATATAGAACTTTATTCTCTTTATTGATAATTGAAGAAGAGTACAAGACTTGTATTGAAGTACAATGATTACAGTACATCTCTCTTTACATTGGTAACCAACTGAACAATGCTACACAGCTTACATTTGATATTTGGATACAATGGATGACAACTCGATATACCGACTTGGCTTACAATCTCACTGGTACAACTGATTACAATGTTCCATACATTATGCCCTTTATAAACAGAAGACATCATCTTGTACAAGGAGAGCTTCTGTATGCCCAACAAATCTTCGATGTCGCGGAACCAATCAAGCCAATCTTCGTGTGTAGAATATTCCAAGTAAGAGCACCTGCCCACAAAACGTGGGTCAGCACATCATCTATGCACTGGCGAGTAGAATCCAACCCACTCGCATAAACCAACATTTAAAGTGATCATTTAAGCAAACATTTATTAGAATGGTCTTTCTACTTGGGGCCTAGCATCAGTTTACAGTTCATGGGTAATAATCAGAGTGAAGCATGTAAACATATTCTTAATAGCATTCATGTGGACATATCTTTTTAGCATTTTTGGTGTTATCATGCAAAGGCATCATTGAGGCATCGTTAACATTAACATCTTAAACATGTTATAACAGTTATCACTTCAAGCATCACTTAGCATGTATGTTGTGTTTGAGCAATGATTAGCAAGACATCTTTCTTAGCATACTGAACTTAACATGTTAAGCAGGATCTCATACTGAAAGGCTACATACAGCATCATCAAACTTATTTAGAACGTAAGCATGCAAGTTAAACCAACACATATATTGAATTATCACATTTAAGTGATTTCTTACCGATAGCCGACTCCCTCATACCTGCATCAAATACAGGTTAGCAGATATACTTACTCTGCCTGCATAAGACATTCATTAGCATCCATCCTGACTACATGGTCACTGGTGTTCAATGACTTATTCATTCCCAACATTACCATCATTTCATTTGGTGATCTCAACGATCCCAAGCCTCATCAATTCTCATTCATTGCTTCATTGCAACATTTCTCATTTGTTCCTTCTAAGGAGGAACAACAGTATTCATTCATTTCAAAGGGACCTGTAGCATTTCATTTATTTTATAGAAACCATAACATATTCAATTCTTTTCTCATGTATCATTCACGCAGCATCTCATTATTCAAGTGATTCATTCATTTCATCAATCTTAAGCATCAGGGACATTATCGATTCAATCTCAGGCATCATGTTACATTAGTGGTTCGAGTGTGATTCGTTCAGCAATTCAAAGTTCATGTGTTATTCATTCAAGGATTCCCAGCATATGAATCTCTATCGAATTAGCAACTAAAACATCGCATCACAATTATTCAACATTCAAGGTAAGAGACATTAGGGACATATTCATAGCATCACATTATTCCATTTATTAAGCATGCGGGAATAAGGATGAAGGAGGACAGTTCCACTTGCCTTATATAACGGTCTTCCTGCTCCAATCTCATCAAGCGTAGCTCCACCAGCGAGCCACATTCCAACATCCATTCCATCTAGCCAGCTAAGAAAGACTGCATCAGTCTCAATTCTCCTGATCTCCAACATAAGTCACGGTCCAACATTCTGATCCCATCCAACAAGCCAACCAAATGCCTCGTGCAGAGCGGGGCATTACAGTGGTACCCAGGAAGTCACGTCCTAGACATGATGCAAGACAAGACAAGTAGATTGTACAAGCAAGCAAGCAGGAGCACCCACGGTGTCAAGTTAATTATACGAGTCAAGTTACAAGTTACAAGTCAAGTCAAGTCAGGAGTGCGCCGCCACGGGCCACTATCAAGTTATCAAGATAAATCATGTCAGGGTACTTGTTAGGGGTGCGCCACGACGGGCCACTATCATGTCAGATTGGTCATGTCAGGAGTGCACCACTACGGGTCACTGTCGTGTTATGCTAGTTCCTTGTCATACTATGCTATGTACAATAGTCATTCCAAACATATTAAGCAAAATCAAGTTCATGTCAAAAGGCGTAAGGATATAAAATGGGCGTAAAATACCTAATAAAATACTAATATAAAATAGGACTATAGAAGAGCCAAGATCAAGAAATAACAAATTCATCATAGACAAGTAGGTTGTGCAGGGTATGTACTGCGCAGGGTGCCAAGTGCGCAGGGTGAGCTGCGCAGGGGTGAGCTGCGCAGGGTACCAAGTACGCAGGGGTGGATGGCGCAGCAGATGGATTGCGCTGGATCAGGTTGCGCAGGAATGGATGGCGCAGGGTCAGATTGCGCATGAGTGGAGTGCGCAGGGATAGACTGCGCATGAGCAGACTGCGCATGAGCAGACTGCGCGTGAATCCATGCGTACTCGGGTTGAGCACAGTTCGCCAAGGGGCAAGCTGCGCGGTCGGCGCTGCGCTAAAGAGCGCTGGCCGAGGGGGATGCGCAATCCAGCCCTGCGCTAAAGAGCGCAGGCTGCTGTCTTCTTCTCCAGGCCGAGAAGAAGACTCCAAGAATTCTAAGGTTCAAAACTTCATATCCTGGTAAAATCAAAACCAAATCTAGATTTTCAAAGGTCTAACTTGAGTAAAATTGAATTCTCTTCCACATGGAAGCATCAAAACCCACAAAAATCCAAACAAAATAGATCAAAACCATGTAAATTCGAAAATAGTCAAAACCTAGATCTAGAAAAATGAAAGCTCCAAATCACAAAATGTCAAGTTCTAAAGTTGTTCTCCATGGCCTAATCTAGTTAATGGACGAATAAAAAGTGGTGCTTATTTGATGGCAAGGTGCACTTGCCTATGGGTTGGGGAGTTGTGTAGAGGAAGGAAGAAGAAGGAGATGGAGAAGTAAATGAAAAATAAAGAGGAGAGAGAAAAGTTAGGTAGGATTTAATGGAGATGGGCGTGTTATGTTGAGGGTAGAGTGTAGGTTCAAGTGTTCCACTCATGATGAACCAAACCAAACCAACTCTACAAAATAAAACCAAGCCATGGTCCAAACCCATTTACGAGAAACCAAAATCCGCAAGTCGAGAAAAAAATACGTGCCAAAAATCAATTACGAGTACAAATACGAAATACAGGAAATGGGGGTGACAACTCTACCCACCTTCAAAGAATTCCGTCCTCAGAATTTAATCAAGGGGCTAGAGATTGTCACGACAAGCTATACTAAGCACAGACAAGCTACACTAAGCAGTTCAATCATACAATCATACAATGCAAGCAAGGAAGGGAAAACGTAAGGCATAAGAAAGACATTATACCTCACGAGTCAAACAGGTAGGGATATCGCGATCGGATGTCGTCCTCACGCTCCCATGTTGACTCACCTAGAGAGTGATGACCCCAAGCAACACGGACTAAGTTAATAGTCTTGTTCTTGAGCGTCTTTTCTCTCCGGTCCAAAATAGACACGGGCCTCTCCTCATACGAAAGGTTGGTACCAACAACCAATTTCGAATGATCTAGGATATGGCTCGGATCCGGGATGTACCATCTTAATTGGGATACATGGAATACATCATGTACCTCACTTAGCGACGGCGGAAGAGCGAGACGATAGGACACATCGCCTACTCGCTCCAGAATATCGAACGGCCCTATATACCTAGGACTAAGCTTTCCCCGTACGCCAAAACGAATGACGTCGCGGGTAGGCGAGATCCTAAGGAATACATGGTCGCCGACGGCAAATTCTAAGGGACGCCGGTGAGCATCGGCCCAATGGCGCTGGCGATCCTGAGCAACTCGGAGGTGATCTCTGACTTTCCTGACCACTTCAACCGTCTGAGAAATCAGTTCTGGACCAAGCATCTGCCTCTCTCCGACATCGTCCCATGCTAACGGGGATCTGCACTTCCTGCCATACAGAGCCTCGAAGGGTGCCATCTGGATACTGGCCTGAAAACTATTATTGTACGAGAATTCCACCAGGTGCAGGTGATCCTCCCACGAACCACCGAAGTCAAGGGTACACGACCGCAACATATCTTCGAGAGTTTGTATAGTACGCTCTGACTGCCCATCTGTCTGCGGGTGATACGCTGAGCTGAACTTGAGACGAGTCCCCAAACTTTGATGAAGACTGCGCCAGAAGTGCGATGTTAATCTCGTATCCCTGTCTGATACTATGCTGACTGGCACTCCATGAAGTCGGATGATCTGCCTGAGATACATCTCTGCTAGCTGCGCCGTCGACTGTCCAACTCTAAATGGAAGAAAGTGTGCCACCTTGGTAAGCCTGTCCACAATGACCCAAATAGCATCTCTGCCTGCCGGAGATCTGGGTAGTCCAGTCACGAAATCCATGGTTATGTGCTCCCATTTCCATTCTGGGATCGGTAAAGGTTGAAGAAGTCCAGCTGGCCTCTGATGTTCAGCCTTGACTTGTTGGCAAACCAAACATCGAGAGACATACCGGGCTATCTCCCTCTTCATACCATTCCACCAAAAGTGCTGACGAATATCTCGGTACATCTTCGTGCTGCCTGGGTGGATGGAATACTGTGAACTGTGAGCCTCTGCCATGACTTCCTGTCTGATATCTCCACTGGGTACACAAAGACGCGTGCCGTGTCGAAGTGTACCATCCTCATGAATACATAACTCTGGCCTTCTCCCTGCCTCGCACTCTGCTCTGAGCCGCTGAATCTTGGAATCTGTTAATTGTGCTGTCCGGATCCTCTCAACTATGGTGGACTGAATCTGTAGGCTGGCCATCAAGGCCACATTGGAAGGAAGAATCACTTCAATTTCCATCTTCTGAAGATCTGCCAATAGCTCTGGTTGCGCCGTCAGGAAATAAACCCCGGCTCTCCTGCTCAATGCATCTGCTACTACGTTGGCCTTCCCTGGGTGATACTGCAAGTCCACATCATAGTCCACAAGTAGCTCGAGCCATCTTCTCTGCCGCATATTAAGATCCTTCTGGTGAAGACATACTTCAGGCTCTTATGATTAGTAAATATCTCCACTCTGTCTTCGTACAAGTAGTGCCTCCACAACTTAAGTGCAAACACTACTGCTGCTAGCTCCAAGTCGTGGGTCGGGTAATTCTTCTCATGATCACGGAGTTGACGTGACGCATAAGCAATTACCTTTCCATGCTGCATCAAAACACATCCCAATCCTCTGCCTGAAGCGTCGCAATAAACTGTGAATCCTCCGGTCCCATCTGGAAGGGTGAGAATGGGAGCCGTTATCAAACCTCGCTTTAACTTCTCAAATGATTCCTGACATTCTGCGGTCCAAATGAACGGCACATCCTTGCGGGTCAACTGGGTCATCGGTGCTGAAATCCTTGCAAAATCAGAGACGAACCGCCGGTAGTAGCCGGCCAATCCAAGAAAGCTGCGAACTTCTGCCACTGAGCTGGGTACTGGCCATGACTCGATAGCCACAATCTTCTGGGGATCCACTTCCACTCCTCCTCTGGTAATGATGTGACCCAAGTAAGAAATGCGATCGAGCCAGAACTCGCATTTACTGAACTTGGCGTACAACTGGTGCTCTCTGAGAATCTGGAGGACAACTCTGAGATGCTGCTCATGCTCTGCTTCACTCTTGTTGTAGACCAGGATGTCATCAAGGAACACTATCACAAACTGATCCAAGTAAGGCATGAAAATACGGTTCATGAGGTCCATGAACACCGTCGGCGCATTGGTCGCTCCAAAGGGCATAACTAGAAACTCCCAATGCCCGTACCTAGATCTGAACGCCGTCTTTGGGATGTCCTGCTCTCTGACTCTGATCTGGTGGTATCCTGACCGTAAGTCTATCTTCGAGAAAACTGAAGCCCCCTTGAGTTGATCAAACAAGTCATCTATCCTCGGGAGAGGGTATCTGTTCTTGATTGTCACTGAGTTCAAGGTACGATAATCAACACATAGCCTGGACGTACCATCCTTCTTTTTCACAAGAAGCATCGGGGCTCCCCAAGGCGATCCACTAGCACGAATGAATCCCTTGGTTCTAAGTTCTTCAATCATCTTGTACAAAATCTCCAACTCTGAAGGCGCCATTCTGTAGACTCGCTCTGATACTGGTGCTGTCCCGGAAATCAAGTCGATGGTGAACTCGATCTCCCGCTCTGGTGGCATCCCTGGAAGTTCCTCTGGGAAGACATCTGGAAACTCTTCAACTATCCGGGGCAACTGCACTGCTGCTACTGCCATCCGCAATACTGGAGGAGATGGCTCGACTGTGCCTCTGGAAAATAAAAACTCTGGCTCTCCGGGAATACTAAAGACAACTCTGCCAACATGGCAGTCTATCCTAGCATAATGGTTCCTCAACCAATCCATGCCTAGGACTACATCATAGTCTGCCATAGGGAACTCTATGAATCTAGCGGGGAACTCCCTACCGCTAACTACGATCCGACACGAGGAAAACACTCGATCTACTCCCACAAGACCATTACCAGTAAGTATATTGAGCCTCACTGATAATGACTCGGGCTCCAATCCTATCCGTATCGCGAATCGTGCAGACATGAATGAATGCGATGCACCAGAATCAAATAATACAGATACTGGAAAAGTGTTGACGAGAATAGTACCTGCCACTACCTCACCTGGTACAACTTCTTCTTCCATGGTCATCATCATAGCCTGACCTCTAGCTGCGGGTCCTCTCTGCTGGAAACCCCTCTGTCGGTTCTGTGCTGGAGCCTGGGTGATCTGCTGCTGGTTCTGCTGCTGAAAGGCCTGGGCCTGAGGCAACAATGGCCTCGGGTACTGCTGCTGCTGCTGCTGGACTGGAACTGGGGCTGGTCCTCTCACCGAAGAACTAGAAAGGTTGGATGATGATGGACCTCCCCTATTCGGGCAGGTCCCTATCTGGTGGTCTGCTCCTCCACAAGCCAGGCACAACCCCTGTGCCCTACGACACTCTGCCACTACATGGCCCGGCTTCCCGTAATGAGAACATCCCACCGCGGAAGACTGCTTCTGCTTCTGCTGCTGCGGATACGTCGGGGTTGAATGCTGAACCGACGTCACTGAGGCCGCCCGCCTCGGAGTTCCAATGGTTATACCCCTAGCTGCCGGGGCTGGAGCTGAAGATTGGTGCATCTGGTTGTGGGACCGCTTCCTGCCTCCGGTCCTGTCCACAATTCTCCGGGAGGTATACTCATGCCTTCTTGCTGCCTTCAACACTGCATCGAACGTATGGTGCTCGAACTGCTCCACAGCCAATAATATCTCTAAATGCAGTCCCTGCTGGAACCGCTGGGCCCTATCGAATTCGGTTGCCACCAAGGTGGGGGCGAACCTACTCAGCCTGGAAAACTCGGTCGCATAGCCATCGACCGTCCTGCCTCCTTGCTTCAAGTTGGTGAATCTGGTCTGCAGGTCGTACCGTGCTACCGCATCGAAGTTCTTTGTCTGGAACCTCTCTCTGAACGTCGCCCAAGTGACTGGTGCTGCTAATCCCATGGCCTGAGCTGCCCACCAATCGCGAGCCAAGTCTAACAACTATAGGCGTACCACCGCTACCTTCTCATTCTCAGGTGTCCTAGCTGCTTCTAGAACCACCTCGGTATCCTGAAGCCAAGCGTCCGCGGCAATCGCATCTTCACTGCCGTCAAAGAAGGAAGGGTTCAAGCGCTTGAAACTGTTGGCCGCTTGATTCCCTTGGGGACCTCCTCGGTTTAGTGCATCATGAACTTCCTGGTGCAAGGCGTCGCCTCGACGATCTTGGGATGCAAGCAGTTCTCTGATAAGTCCTACCAAAGGTCCCTCATCCTGTCTAGCTGGTTGAACGGGCGGAGCTGCCTGAACTGGAGGTTCCGAGCCTCCGGGAAGCATAACGCGGGAGGCTACTCCAGAGTGCTGAGCTTGATCTTCCTGGCGCTGGGGTGCTTGCCGTACTTCCTCTGGCTGGTTGGCAGGTCCGGGAGCAATATCGCTGAAGAAGACGACATAGGGAATAGTAAGGAAAGGACCAGGACAGATCAATGATACAAGCATGTGATCAGGTCAAGAATCTCAGGGATTTGAAGATACGAGCAGAGATCAAGGGCGAATATTGATTGAGACATCTATTCGGTAAACCCTCACATTTCTTGATTGACAAGACCTGTATGGGCCACCACTTAAACCATGTCACGCCCCAGAACCAGAATACTGGAGAGAGGGGGCAGACATAGCCAGCTACGTATATTGAAATAGAATACATCTCAACTATACGGTCACGGCTGTCTAGATATGAGGGTTTACTACAAGCCAGCAGTCTCTTAAGGTCAAGCCTATTGTCTCAATCTCAAGCAATTAACAGAGTTACAAGATATTAGAGCATCAAATATATATATATAAGGCGTCCCAAATATTACATATTGGATGATCATGAAGCTAGTCATACAAAATGATGGGACTAGCAAAAGTTTAGTCATACATGATCAACCCTAGGATTTGTTAATCATGTTTACAGCCCGTCGGCAGACAGTAAGTAAATGTGCATCGAGCTAACAGGTGCTCGTCGGCTAAACGCCTCAAAAGAATAATTTACATATAAGTGGGTGAAACAAAAGGAAAACCCACTCTTGGCCCGGGTTCCGTCTAGTTGTCACCATTGGGCTGGAAGCTTGGTAGATCCTCGGGAGCTGCTCCAAAATCTGGCCACACAAAACCAGCTGGGTCAAACCCCAGAAAGAGCAAGTGCCACAAAGGAGGCCACAAATAAGAACAAAAGCCAGCATATCAGAACATAAAGAATAAAAGGAAAGTACAAGTAATAAAGTACACAGGGCGATAAACGACTAGGAACGTAGAACTATTCCGGGAGCCAGGTTACAATCCTTAAACCATACAAGGACCGGGGTTGTAACCCTTCGCCTGAATAGCTCACTGTCTCTACTCATTTATCGTTAAGATAAGTAAAACAAACATGCTCAGGAGATAGCAGGTACTGGAGCTAGACAAGACTTAGACAAGGCTGGACACCATCCATTCGTAATCGGCCAAACAAATACTACGGCTTACTACTTTAACTAACTAGGGTTATCACAATCCTAATTACTAACAAGATGCAAGTGAGAATTCCAGTCCCAAGCCCTGCAGACTATCCAGTTATCCTTCCGCGGGTTGAGAGTTATAGGTGGGTACATTGCCCGGGAGACAAATGTACCCTTAGGTGACTTAGAGGGTGCAACACATGACAGTGTGCTGGAAATGTGCTCTACTCGTCGGCAAGCTACAAGTCCATTAAAGCGCCCAGATAACGAGATTGCCTGTGACTGGGAATTCTCCATGTTCTAGTTTGATCTAATAATTAGCCTAATCCAACTTAGCGCGAGTCCCTGGCCGTGGTACCCAGGAAGTCACGTCCTAGACATGATGCAAGACAAGACAAGTGGATTGTACAAGCAAGCAAGCAGGAGCACCCACGGTGTCAAGTTAATTATACGAGTCAAGTTACAAGTTACAAGTCATGTCAAGTCAGGAGTGCGCCGCCACGGGCCACTATCAAGTTATCAAGATAAATTATGTCAGGGTACTTGTTAGGGGTGCGCCACGACCGGCCACTATCATGTCAGATTGGTCATGTCAGGAGTGCACCACTACGAATCACTGTCGTGTTATGCTAGTTCCTTGTCATACTATGCTATGTACAATAGTCATTCCAAACATATTAAGCAAAATCAAGTTCATGTCAAAAGGCGTAAGGATATAAAATGGGCGTAAAATACCTAATAAAATACTAATATAAAATAGGACTATAGAAGAGCCAAGATCAAGAAATAACAAATTCATCGTAGACAAGTAGGTTGTGCAGGGTATGTACTGCACAGGGTGCCAAGTGCGCAGGGTGAGCTGCGCAGGGGTGAGCTGCGCAGGGTACCAAGTGCGCAGGGGTGGATGGCGCAGCAGATGGATTGCGCTGGATCAGGTTGCGCAGGAATGGATGGCGCAAGGTCAGATTGCGCATGAGTGGAGTGCGCAGGGATAGATTGCGCATGAGCAGACTGCGCATGAGCAGACTGCGCGTGAATCCATGCGCACTCGGGTTGAGCGCAGTTCGCCAAGGGGCAAGCTGTGCGGTCGGCGCTGCGCTAAAGAGCGCTGGCCGAGGGGGATGCGCAATCCAGCCCTGCGCTAAAGAGCGCAGGCTGCTGTCTTCTTCTCCAGGCCGAGAAGAAGACTCCAAGAATTCTAAGGTTCAAAACTTCATATCTTGGTAAAATCAAAACCAAATCTAGATTTTCAAAGGTCTAACTTGAGTAAAATTGAATTCTCTTCCACATGGAAGCATCAAAACCCACAAAAATCCAAACAAAATAGATCAAAACCATGTAAATTCGAAAATAGTCAAAACCTAGATCTAGAAAAATGAAAGCTCCAAATCATAAAATGTCAAGTTCTAAAGTTGTTCTCCATGGCCTAATCTAGTTAATGGACGAATAAAAAGTGGTGCTTATTTGATGGCAAGGTGCACTTGCCTATGGGTTGGGGAGTTGTGTAGAGGAAGGAAGAAGAAGGAGATGGAGAAGTAAATGAAAAATAAAGAGGAGAGAGAAAAGTTAGGTAGGATTTAATGGAGGTGGGTGTGTTGTGTTGAGGGTAGAGTGTAGGTTAAAGTGTTCCACTCATGATGAACCAAACCAAACCAACTCTATAAAATAAAACCAAGCCATGGTCCAAACCCATTTACGAGAAACCAAAATCCGCAAGTCGAGAAAAAAATACGTGCCAAAAATCAATTACGAGTACAAATACGAAATACAGGAAATGGGGGTGACACAAAGCCTATCCACAAACAACTCTACAAAGCTTTCATTTGCCATCCACAAATTGTGTTAGAGTTATTGAGTTGAAAAGTGAGATCTTCATCTTATTGTATAAGGAGATCAAAACCTATTGTGAAAGGTTGAAGTTGGAGAGTCTTCGTATCCAAACTCTCGGTTGAAGTTGGAGAGTCTTCGTATCCAAACTCTCGGTTGAAGTTGGAGAGTCTTCGTATCCAAACTCTCGGTTGAAGTCGGAGAGGCCTTCGGATTAAAGCTCTCGTGTAAGAAGTTGGCGAGTTCTTCGGATCCAAACTCGTGTGTAACTATTTACTCAAATAGTAGATTAAAGCCGGAGAGAGTTCCGGGACTGGAGTGCCTCTAGGGAGGATACCATGATATATCGTGTGTCGGTATTGTTATTGCTTCTTCTCTTGCACTTATATTTTTAAATTGTCAATTAGCTTGTGCTAAGTGCTTGATTAGTTAGCTTGACCCTATTCACCCCCTCTAGGGTTCCTACATGTACATGATGTAAATATAGAGAACTGTAATGGAAATATCTACTATAAGTAGAGAACTATCAGTGACTAGTGATATAGAGTACAAAGTCGACATGTGAATGGCTGGATTTGCACATGAATATACTAAAGAGGCTCACATGGTTATACTACTTTGGAATTATTCACATGACTATTTATACTCTCCCATACCCCAATCAATACACAAGGATCCAGACAAGTTATGTTACACACATAATTTTTACATGAAAGCCCATAGATGGATGTACATGAAGTATACATGAGGGCTCAGAACTGAGTGCACATGAATTTCACATGAAGGCCCATGAAGGGGTATACATGAAGTATAGGTTATACATGAAGTACATGAGGAACATGACCGTACATGAGAGCACATGAGAGCACACGAGCGTACATGAACGTACATGAAGCACATGAGAAACATGAATAACATGAGAGCGAGGAATACATGATGTACATGAAACATATGACATGAAGTATCCGATGCTCCCGAGGGGATAACATCTCAATGTAGGGATCCATATAGTACCAATCCGTGATAATATCGTGACAACATCAAATAAGGTAATCTAGAGCAGGAATATAATCCTAAGCAAGTTATGAAATGATCAGAGAATGTACTCGCCTGGTATCTGAATGTTTGAAGTGAATATACTGTCCGGAATGAGGTATCTGACTCCTATTTAGAGCAACATAAGTCAAGATGTATACAGGGGATGATAAATGAAATGTACAATGCATCTGCATGCTTTCTAGGTTAATCTAGACTAAAGTCAACATTTGGTCAACCCTAGTCAACTACACTAGTCAAACTAGGTCAACTAGCTCAAATCCTAGCCCAAACAAGTCTTACTAGGCCTAACCAAGCCTAGGAAATCAAGGCTAGACATAAGCAAAGTAAAACAATGTGAACCACACCAAGGCATATATATATATATATATACCATATAGGTATATATTTACCACACATAGGGCTATTGCCTATAATTAGTAATATATATACATTACATATAGGGAAGCTATATATTTACATATATATTTCATATACAAGCATCAAACTTATATATATATATATATTTACATACTACATTATTCATGCATATCTTGTATTACCTTACATACAACATACATGTATACCTTGCATATTTTCATTCATACTTACATATCCTAGATGCATACATACATGGATTACCTACATTACATATCATACATGCCCACCTTGCATACATTTATACTTGCTTTCATTTACACTACATGAATTCATATCTTGCATTATATATTTCATTACCACATTACACTATAGTTACTCATATACATATATTCAAGTCAAATAGCATACCAGTTATGATATATATATATATATATATATATATATATATATATATATATATATATATATATATATATATATATATATATATATATATATATATATATATATATAGGGAGAATTTATGGAATGCCCAAAAACTAAAAAAGTTTTATGTAAAACCCACCGCTAAAAAAACTTTCATCGCGTGCCCAGAATAAGAGAAACTTATCCAAAGCGGATTTCAAATGACCCTTTTGCCCTTCCTTTTAATTTATTGAAAACACCCACGAAACTGCTCTTAAAAAAATGTTTCGATACTTCATCTTCTTCCATACGCTGCTCACTTTCGAATCTAGGTTTTCTCCTCAAAAATCTTCAAAAACTCGTCGAAAAATTTCGGAAAGACCGAGACAAACGGCAAAAGTGCTAAAACGGAGGTCCAAACATCATTTTTTTGCGATTCTAAAATTTTGGAAGGCCGTTTAACAAAAAAATTGTTACTTTTAGTCTCCTCGACGATACGCTCATTTTGCGACAAACGGGACCTCGTTTCGACCTCCCAGTCAAAAGTTATGGCCCTCCAAAGTTTCAGCTAACCATAAAATGCAGGAGAATGGCCATTCTCCGTGTTAGAACACAAAAAATGTTAATTTCGCATGAGGGTGGTCATTCTCCGTGTTATTAACACGGAGAATGGCATTCTCCGTCTTAATTTACACGGAGAATGGTCATTCTCCGTGCTAAATTACACGGAGAATGACCATTCTCCGTCATAATTTAGACGGAGAATGGCCATTCTCCGTCTTAATTTATACGGAGAATGCCATTCTCCGTGTAATTTAGCACGGAGAATGCCATTCTCCGTGCTATGCACGGAGAATGGTCAAGAATGACCATTCTCCGTGTTAGAAACACGGAGAATGCCATTCTCCGTGTTAAATAAAACGGAGAATGACATTCTCTGTGTTAAATAAAACGGAGAATGACCATTCTCTGTATAATTTAGCACGGAGAATGGTCATTCCAGTGTTAAAACGCAGAAGAATGGACATTCTCCGTCATTTTTTACAACGGAGAATGGTCATTCTCCGTCTTTTTCGACACGGAGAATGGTCATTCTCCGTGATATTAACACGGAGAATGACCAATCTCGTGTTAACATGGAGGAGAATGGTCATTCTCCGTATTAAAAAAGACGGAGAATGACCATTCTCCGTGTTAAAACCACGGAGAATAGCTATTCTCCGTACTAAAATGACGGAGAATGGCCATTCTCCGTCACTTTACCACGGAGAATGTCATTCTCTGTGTTAAAACCCATAGAAAATTATCATTCTTCGTGGTTTTTAACACGGAGAATGCCATTCTCCGTGGTTTTTAAAACGGAGAATAGTCATTCTCCGTCATTTTAGCACGGAGAATGGTCATTCTCCGTGGTTTTAACACGGAGAATATTTTTTTTTTAGAAAAATTTTGTCAGGAATAAAGAGTTTCGTTCTTCTTTCAAAACGATGATAATTCTTATGGAAAAGAAGAAGAAAGATCTTCTCTCCACAATTGACCTAATCGTCGGAAAACTTCAAATGTCTCCACGACGAAGATGATGATGATGGTGATGATGATGACGAGCGATGATCTGAGTTCGACTGAAGAAAAGCACACCGAACTACGAACGATCTTTGCGATCTCTGCTAAAGATGAGAGCAATGGAATTCAGATTTCTCGTGAAGAAGAAGAAGACGAAAATCGCAATCCAGATCTGAGTTTTTTGAATTCAAATACATATAGATGACCAATTCGCGTGGAGGGGTAGTTTCGGTATTATAAAAATAGCAGTTTCCAGCGGGTGGCATCTAAAAGGGAATCTTCGAATATTTAACGTGAAAATACTTAATTCTGGGTATTTCATAAAACTCATCCAGCGGGTGGGCATTTCATAAAAGCCCACCCCGAAATTGGGTTTCTCAGCAATTTCCATATATATATATATATATATATATATATATATATATATATATATATATATATATATATATATATATATATATATATATATATATATATATAGAGAGAGAGAGAGAGAGTGGGAAGGGGAAAAGAAGAGTGGATGTGGCCTGGCAAAGGGGTTGAATGTGTGTGTGAGGGGTGGCTACAGTATGTGTCAAGTGTGCAAGGAACATATAGTGTTCAGTTAACATGGGGGTTTAACATGGGAAGAGAAGGGCTGTTGGACTGAACCAACAGTCCCTCTCAGTTTTGAACCTGAGTCTTAGCTTCCAGTTAATATTCACATACAAACATACATGTATTTCATTCATACATATCATGTAATATACATTACATATCCTACCTACAAGCTGCCACATATGCATACATGCCTATACATGGATAGCATACACACAACTTACATTCAGATTTTATTTTGAAATCATTTCTCAGTAAAAACCCATAGGTTCTAAACTAAAACAACAGTTAAACTCTCAACCCCATTTCAGTTTTCACAAACCTATAAACCAACAACTTAATCATATTCCCAGGTTCTGAAATCATCAATCTCAGTTTTAAAACCCAATTCGAAAACCTATTTTAATTCACAGTGAACATTTACATATATCTTAGTTATCTTAAACATTCAATCAAGTTAAAAAAAAAAAACAAGTTCCAAAATCAGTGAAGTATCAGTGAGATTTCAGTGAACAGGAATTTCGAATGTCTCATTAATAATTCGAATAGCAAAACCTAAACCTACATTCTCATAACAACCTAGTTTCGAACATTGAAACCCAGTTTTCATTCTTTGTTTTCGTTTAATTTAACATATCAAATTCAATCAAAATCAAGCATATGTATCAGTAATAATATGATACTCAATCTGATGGACAGATACATCACTTGGATATAGATGGATAGATGCAATTAGTGCAGGACAAGTGAATGAATAGTCATCAAGTGTGTGCATGACATGCAGTGAACTAATGTGCAGAACAATTAAACTCAAACCCGAACTTTCAGGTTCAAGTATCAATCTCTGTTCGAATTATCAAATCGAACACAAACTCAAATATAACCCAAAATCAGGGTGAGCAGAGTATGCCCCACATGTACACTTGTCATAGGGGTCTATTCGTGTCCAGGAAACTGGACAAGAAGTGTCCCAAGTTGCCAAAACCTGAAACAGTGCACACAGTGCATAACATGGCCTCGTGCAGCCATGTCGAGCCACATTGGACTCGACACACAACATGAGAGACCACGTGCTCGTGTCCAGTGTTAGACTAGGTCTAGGGTTACGTGGTCGACACCTCATTTAGTGTCCTCGTCGTGTCAGGACGAGACACGAAGTGAGTATCAGTCGAAGAAACTTGACTGTACAGTGCATGTGTAAAACCAGTGCACGTGAGATTTCGTGTCCGACACGACATGAGAGTCCATGAGACTCGAGGGGGGGTCTGTCAGTGATGGCCCCCACCTCTGTGTCAAAAATGAAGTGTCCACGTGGCGTGTCCACAGAGAAACAGGACACGGGTAGCAGGGTACCCGTGCGGCTGTGTCGTGCAGCGTGTCCACGGCCGTTTCCGACACGAAAATGACACGAATTCGTATTCAGACCTAGGGAGAATGAAAACACACATATAGATCTACATTTTTGTAAAATTAGTTTTTAAAAACAGTAATAAAAATTTTATTGGGGCATTTCATCAAACACCTAAGTAATGGCATTGATACGTGTCCGATACGGACACGAAATGGACACGGTTTCTAACCAAATTTGAGGGACAGCTAGGGGACACCTAGATCTAGGCTAGGATGCAAAGAAATCAGAATAATAATACAATTTAGAGGGTTTACCTGTAGGGTGTCCAATGACAAGAAAAGTCCCAAAATAGAGTGTTCCTCCTTGCTAACTCAAATCCCCAAATTTTTCAAAAGCTGGGATTTCTCTCCATAATCAGAAAATAGAGGAGTATTAGACTCTAATGCAAGAAACTAGAGTCAAAAAGGAATTAAAATAGAAAAGTTAGAGATTGGAAAAGAATGGCAATACCTTTCCTTTTCCAAGTGTTGTTTCAATACAAAATAGGCAAGGACCAAAGGAAGAGAGATTATATAGGGTGGGGATCCCTATGTGGCTGGTCATAAAAGGATAAAATTAGGGTTAGGGTTATGACTAATGGGCTTGGGTCAAGTTTCAATGGTAAAGGAAATAACTCATTAAGTCAAAAGTCCATGAACCTAACCATTTGTTCTCCTATATGAAACTCGATTCTAAATGACTTAACTTGGGTTGACTTAAGTTAGACTAGGGTCCCACCATGCTATTCAAGTCACCATAGCTAGAGTCAATATCTAGGTTAGTCTCTTAAGTCACAACTAGTAAAAGTCAAATTCAACAACCATCAATCCAATAATTAATCAAATAATTCTAATAAGCCAAAATGATCAAATTATTCCTAGGCTAAAAATGATAAATAGATATCCCAATCACATGGTTAGGCTCTAGGTCAGACAGTCTCTAGGGTTTCACTAGCAGCACATCAAAATCACAAGTCATGGTTTTTAAATAGTTTTAAAATAATTTAAAATCACCAAAAATCATATCACGATTTAAATATCATAATTAAATAATTAAAATCACAAAATTTTAAAATTATCCTCATTTAGAAAACTGGGTGTTACACAAACAGTATCCATGAAAGGAGGAACTGTTTCGTAACTGTTCAGAACGTGAATAGACACGACTGTGCTAATTGGCGCACAACGCGCGCCATCTGCGCTAACTGCACCAATTACGCCAATTGAACTAAACGCGCACGTCGCGCCAAACGCGCTGCACGCCAACTGGCGCGCGAACGATCGCGCGAACTGGTGCGCGAAGAATGGTTCGCGCGATCGGCAGCGCATTAGCTCGCTATCGCGCGAACGGTGCGCCAACAAAACGCCACCTTACGCCTCATGAGCCCGAGTCCGAGTCGCTATGTCCCTATGGGGATTAGTTCCAATGGAATAAATTTCGAGAGCATTACAAAAGCATTAATGCTTCATTTGTTGGGTTAGCATTCTTTCCACTAGAAAAATACTCCCACATGGTACCCATGTGCTCCTTCACACCACATGTGCATCTCTAAATACAAACAAAACTTATATATAGATATACACTTTATTTGACCTAGCCAATATGAGACTATTCTTCCAGTCGCCAAAACAACAACAAATGACACATGGCTCCAGGGGCGGAGCGTAAGGTGGGCTATCCCGGGCTGTAGCCCGGGCTTAAATAATTAGAAGTAGGTAGCAATATATACCACGGGAAAGCTGTAGCTCAGGTGGTTGAGTTAATTGGTTTTGATAGCGTTGGTTTCTGGTTCGAATCCTATGAAAGTTGCTTTTTGTTTTTGTTTTTTTTTTTATTGATTGCTTAGCCCTCCCTAAAAAAAAATTTCTGGCTCCGCCCTTGCATGGCTCCCTTTCAAAATTGCTGGGTCTTCTGAATCCCGGCTTGAGCTATTTGCATGTCAATCCAAATAGAAGAAGATTTATTTGGTGGTGCACTTTTAGCATCAAACGCTTTTCTTTCATTCTTCCTTTCTTTCCTTTTTCTTTCTTTCTTTCCTTTTTCTTTTCTTGATCGCGTGAGAATGGAGCTATCGATTCGAATCCATGCGTTTGGACACTGGAATCCGAACTAACAAGATTCGCCTACATGTTACGTTACCAGCACAGGACACCGTAGAAACAATTCACGTACTGCCACGTGTCTCCGTTGGACACGTGTCGAATAACCGTAGGTCGGTTGCTGTGTTTTTTATCCCGTTATGAACCATCGGATCCCTATTTTATACGCAAGTCAGCAAGAAATAATGCTTTTTCATAGCAAGTCAATAGGTCAAAATAAACAAAATTAGGGTCCCCCAGACCGCGCGGGACCCACCCACCGTGTCTCCCACGTGCTCTTTTCATAGCCGTCCGTAACGAAACGACGACCCACATGATGCCACGTGTCTCTTTGTGCATTTAGTTCAACTGGATATTTAGTTTTAGGTATCACGTATAGAGTTTGGGTCTCTAAAACACCGTTGACCTAAACCAATTAACAGTAATCTCGAGATGCAATTACTAACATCGATTAATTTCGAGATCAAATCATAATATCCATACATATATGTGCGACTCTAAAACTAAATAATCCTGCATTCAAATAGGATCTCACAAACATGGTGGTGAACAATAATTTTTTTAATGTGTCATTTTCTCCGGACCGGCGAGTAATGCCAAGGGCGGAGAGAATTGGAACCGTGCTAATCCCCACGAGACCCCCCGGTATACCCAACGGGCTACACCCCCACGAAATGATGAACAATAATTTCGATACCCAAATCCTAACGTCGGTCAATTTCGAGACCTAAAACCTATTATCCATATATATGTGAGACCCTAAAACTAAATAGTCCTACATTCAAATAGGATCTTACAAACATGATGATGAACGACATTTTTTTAGGTGTCTTTTTCTCCGGGCCGACGAGTAATGCCAAAGAGGGGATTCGAATCGTGCTCATCTCCACGGGACCCCCAGTGTACCCAACGGGCTACACTCCAGCGGACTGATGAACAATAATTTCGATACCCAAATCCTAACGTCGGTCAATTTCGAGACCCAAAATCTAATATCCATATATATGTGAGACCCTAAAACTAAATAATCTTACATTCAAATAGGATCTTAAAAACATGGTGATGAACAATATTTTTTTTTGAGGTGTCTTTTTCTCCAGGCCGACAAGTAACGTCAAGGGAGCATTCGAACCGTGCGCATCCCCACAGACCCCTCCGGTGTACCCAACGGGCTACACCCTCACGGACTGATGGACAGTAATTTCAATACCCAAATCCTAACGTCCATGGGCGGAACCAAGCAAGGGCTGGGGTGGGCTCCAGCCCACCCAAAAAAAAATTATCTTTTTTTTTTCTCTTATGATTTTTTGTAAAAAATATCCTATGGATTAGTACACATCTAGCCCACCCCTAGCCTACTCTAGCCCACCCCAACTTTATTTTCTAGTTCCGCCCTTGCTAACGTCGATCAATTTCGAGATCCAAATCCTAAAATCCATATATATGTGAGACCCTAAAACTAAATAATCCTACATTCAAATAGGATCTTACAAACATGATGATGAACATTTTTTTTTTGAGGTTTCCTTTTTTCTAGGCCGGCGAGTAACACCAAGGGGGGATTCGAACCGTGTCCATCCCCACTGGATCCTCCGATGTACCCAACGGGCTACACCTCCGCGAATTGATGAACAATAATTTCGATACCCAAATCCTAACACCGGTCAATTTCGAGACCCAAAACGTAATATCCGTATATATGTGAGACCCTAAAACTAAATAACCCTAAATTCAATAGGATCTTACAATATAGTGATGACATGGGACATTATTTTTCTATTTAGGTACTTTTTTTTTTTCCTTCTGTTTAAGTCCTTAAAAAAATCAAAGCATGAGATACACTTAATCTAACAAATATTAATGGCTGAGTTTCAAAAAGTAGCGACCATTCTTACATGTGTATGATAGAATCAGAATCAGAATCAGAATCAGGATATTAATATAGCCATCTATAAGTATTAATTCATTTTAGACTCCACCAACTATATATGAAATATGAATTCTATATAAATATGCTAGAATCTATTATCGTTGTAACTTGTTATATTCCTTTTTGCATGTGAAGCATATTTGAATTAGAGTTGTATATGATTTGTGTTGACTATGACTTTAGTAAATTATGATCCTAAACTAGTAATACAAAAAAAAAAAAAATTGTGGGTCAACACTAACCGGTATGAAAAAAGCTAGTAGTTTACGGATAAATCGATTGAACCGGTCGATCCGATCCAATTTTTAAAACACTGATAATGATTAAATTTGCATAAAATCAAATAGGTTCCACAATTCTTGATTAAGATGAGAGTTTGTAATCTGATTGGAGACTCAAAATTGATCATATTTTGGAGAGTAGGATTCCGATTTATACTTGATATATTCGAAACACGCAATTTAGGTCCATAAAAATCTTACCCAATTACGTCTTTTGTGACAAAAGAAAGATATAGGAATAGAAATTACATAAGTCACAAAACTAGTAATTTGGACAAATAAGATATGGCTTGGGATTAGTGTTGCTTTTCAAAAGTTAACAATAAAAACAAATTTTGAAAATAGCTTACAATTTGCTTTCAAAAGCTATTCTTTGAACTAGTTTTTCAACTTGTTTTGATAAGCAGTTGTTGTCAATTAACCTTTTGTAACCGCTTTTAAAAATATAAGTAGAAGCAACAAAGACAAATAATTTGCAAACTAAATCTAAGGATTGTTGCTATTTTTCAAAAAATGGCAGACGAAGCAGCTTTTGATAGAGATTACCTTCAAAACCTAACCATGATTGAACTAATTTTTATAATTTTTTTATAAACTATTGTTACCAAGCAATCTTGGACAATTTTAAAAGAAAATTAAGCAGAAAAAAATTTCCAATAAACAATCCCAAAGCAAACAAAATGCCTAATTTGAAATTGTTGTTGCTTTTCAAAAAGTGCTAACAAAAATATCTTTTGACAACGACCATACAATTACTTCGACTTGGTTTGGAATTGTCACTGCTTTTAAGAAACTTGTAATAAGAGCAATTTCTAAGCGCAATATCCGATAGCAAATGGATGATTTTCATCAAAAGTTTTCAAATTTGGACTAAATTTTTGAAAGTTTTTAATATGTTTTTGTTTCAAAAATGTTTAAACTGTTTTTCCAAAAGAAAATAAAAAACATAAACGGTCTCAAATAAACAAGTTTAAATTCAGTCCTTAAAATTTGTTTCAAATTTGAACTAACATTTGATTTTTTTTTTTTTTTTTTTTTTTTTTTTTTTTTTTTTTTTTTTTTTTTTTTTTTTTATAAACAAATAAACATGACACCAAAACAAATATGTAGAAGTAGAGGGCTAACACAAGTAGAGGACTAACGCCTAAATCAATTCCCTTGTCTTTATCATTTAGATGAAAAATTATAATTTATGTACGTTTTGTTCATGTGTTTGTAAACAAGAAAAACATTCAAAAAATTATTAAATTTTTTTCCTAGTGTTTGGTTGTTAAAAGAAAAAAGAAAAAAATAACAATTTTTTTTTCACTGACTAATGAAACTTAAACAAAATAGGAGCAAACGAAAGAAGTTTTAAAAATATCAAACCCAAAAATATTATGTCATAGGTTTTATTTAGTATACCATGGAGACATCATATTTCATCATGCTCATCGTGTTATGGGACAATTCGGGACGAAACATATTATTCCGGATGACCCACCATGTTCGAAATATATTATTGTTAGACTTTGATCTTTGGTGAACAAAAATTATAGAGGAAGCTCTCGTGGAAGAAAATGTTGGAATTTTTTTCAAAACTTCGGATTAAAATCTGCAACAAAATAAACTAAATTAAAAGTTATCGGCCTTTGGGAAAGTCGCGCACGTAGTACTGTCCTAAGAGTTAGTTCGGGTCTATGTGCAGACTAAATTCGAACGCCCCTAGTAGAAAAATTCCCGCTTCACCAGAATCTCGTTGCCGCACACGACGTCGAAAGAATGACCCCGACTTAGCTCCGCCCAGAGCAACAACAAAAATAGCAGCGATCTTGAGACGACGAGAATTTCAAAGAGGAAAAATTTTCTTTGTAAAAATGGATGAAGGATTGAGACAAGATATATATAGGCATTTTCCAACGTAGGAGAATAATGGCAGATTAATGAGTCAATTAAAATGAATGTTACAAAACGTTTTCCAGCACATGGTTCATTGAAGCTGGACGGAATTTGAATAGTGAACGTTACGGAATTTAAAAATTTATAACGGTCAGAATTTTTAGAAAGGAGCAAAAAATCTTTTAAAGTCTCAGTCCGAATCGGACATTCGGCATCCGTAGATGTTGGGTTTGTACCCGCACCCCTTATGCACGCCAAGCTGCAGTATGTGCATGTGGTCCCATGGGACACCTATACTAGACTTCAATGCAACAATGGAAGCACAAGTAATATGAGCACAAGTAAAACCCTATACTTGGCCGATGTGGGACTATTCGTTGTGCCGTGCTTGAGCTTTTGCTCACCACATACAACCAACAGAAAATAAATCTCTTGAACAAGAATGTAGTAGGAAATAGATATATGTTGTAGGAAGAAAATGAAAGAAAATTTTGTATAGAAGAAAAATATTTGGTGTGGTCTGTTACAGAGTATGAACTAGCTGTTAGAGAACTAGCGGCTAACAAAACCCAATGCCAAACCACCCATTGCAAACCCAACCAAACTAAACCAACTAAACAACTAAAGGGGAAAAAAAAAAAATCAAACCAAACCAGAGAGGCTTGATTTCTGCCAGATTAAATTTGATAATTTTCAAAGCTTCTTTCGTTTTCCTCCTATTTCTTTAAAGTTTCTTTTGTCAAAAATTGTCTGAGAAAAATTCAATGTTCAATATAATATTTTTTACGATTTAAAATAAAATAAAATAATAAAAATATAAAAGTGATGGTAAAATAAATAGGCTAAATTACAATTTGATATCCTCAAATATTCCATTTTTTTAACAGAAAATTTGCTCATGAGTACCAAAATTTAGCTAAATTATGCTGAAAGTAACAAGTTTTGCAAAATTGCAAGTAAAGAAGCATTCCGCCAGACCGACTGGCGGAAATTGGACCGCCAGTCAGTCTGGCGGAAATAGTACATCTTTGACTTCGTGAGAAAAAAAAGATCCACATCAAGCAGCAAATCCCAACTTCACATCTGCAAAAACCCACACTCCGCAGGATTTCCGCCAGTCCATCTGGAGGAAAGTATCTCCATTGTCAATTTTTCCAAACATGTTACCTTCACCATAATTTTGTCAAAAATTGGTACTTTGAAGAAAATTTTCTGTTTTTTTAACTTGACACCCTCGACTTTGATAGGAGTCAACTTTACCTTAAAAAAAGACCATATTATCCTCGTCCCTTCCTCCCCCCTCTCCCACCAGGTGGCTGCACCTCCGCGGCCTCCCTCCCAGCGCCACGCCCCTCCGCCCCCCTCCCCTCTCGGCGGCTGCACCCCCGGACCCCTCTCCAGTGCCACGCCCCCAACATCGTCCCCTCTCTCTACGTCCGCAGTGGTGGAGGCAGCAGCTCGCATACGACACGGGGGAGGAGGGGGGTGGGGGGGGGGGGGTGGTGCAGTCGATGGAGGATGAATAATTTGATTGTTTTTTAATTTTAGGATACTATGTTGACGTTTATCAAAGTTGAGAATATCAAGTTGAATATTTGTAATAGTTGAAGGTATCAAGTTGTAATTTAGCCAAATAAATAATAACACTTAGCACTATTATTGTGAACATAAGGGCACCACCATTATTGCTAGGGGGCAACCCTTACTTGGGGACAGTCCAAGAAGTTGAAGAATTTGCTAGGGGGCACCCAAATTTTGCTAGGGGGCAGCCCAACCCCCCATACCCTTCATTTCACTTCATTTCTTCTTTTTTCTTCTCTCTCTACCAAAAGCTCCTTAAGCCCTAAAACCCCACTCTCTTCTCCACCTCCTTCGCCGCCCTCTCTTCCTCCCCCTCCCTTGTACTCCTCGTCTCCGCCGAACTCGATGATGAGAGAGGAGGCCTTCAAGGGCCTCGGCCGCCTCGACAAGGCCTCGGTCCGGAGAGACGACGGGGACGAGGAGTACGATTCCTACACGGACGGCGACGACGAGGCGGAGGAGGCGGGAGATGAAGATGAGAACGACCTCGCCGTCGCGAACCTCGGCCTTCCTCAGAAGCTGGTCGAGTCCTTGTAGAAAATAGGACTAGCCAGAGATGTGTCGTTGTGGCCGTTGGCTGACAACATTAGGACTGCCAGGGTTGGGGCAGTCCTAATGTTAAGTAGGACTGCCAAACTTCCTGCAATCCACTAATGAAAGAGGACTGCAGGAAGTCTGGCAGTCCTCTTTAATATTTGGACTGCCAGAATCCTGGCAGTCCTGAAACAATGGTACCTTGTGATAATGCATTACCTGATAGACATCTTTGTACCTAATTCAATATGTGAGGCTGATGCTCCCAATTTGAAGATTATTGAATGAAGTTTGAGAGACTGTGTTACGAAGCAATCTCTTTTCCTAGTTTGTCTATGTTGCTTTCTTTGAACCTTACAGTGATTAGTTTCATGATAATTGTTATTGCTGAACCTGGTTCTCTCGCTGCTTTCGTTGACTCGAGTTTCGTGATCATTGTTTTTAAATATACGATGAATGAAGAGATTTTGCTTGATACTTGTTCCAACCAGTAGCTTGCTATCACGACCCGGTCCCAATTTCTTGGATCGAATCGGATCATGCCCAGCCTGCACCGCTGTTGAGACGGCGGCAGTAAGCTGTATTCAGTAGTGAAACATATGCAGATAAAATTCTAACGAATATAAAATCTTTTATTCAATTTGAGATTTCTGAAATACAACAACTATTAATTACAACAATTACATTTGATACATTGATTACTAAATAAATTACTATCCAGCTCTACTGTTCTTGGGTTCCTGGTTCTGCGGGAACAGGCATCAGATCTTCAACGACTCAATCACCTAAAAATGTTGATCTCCAGTCAGGAGGGAGCAAAGTACAAATTCATGATATTTTTAACAATTGAAATTAATAATGGAATTATGCACTTTTAAACAATTTTGAAATCAACAATTTAAGCAGTTACAGTTTTAAAACAGTTACAGTTCTGTGATGTGAATAGGCAATGAAATATGACTGGCTTGGGTTTGTTACAGTAAAGGATATGGGATTTGTTACAGTAAATGTCACGCCCCAGAACCAGAATACTGGAGAGCGGGGGCGGACATAGCCAGCTACGTATATTGAAATGGATTCCATCTCGCTATATGGTCAAGGCTGTCTAGATACATGAGGGTTTACTACAAGCCAACAGTCTCCTATGCTCATGAACAAGCCTAGTGTCTCAATCACAAGCAAGTAAGTAAATGTTACAAGATGTATGATCATTAAATATACAATAATAAGGCATCCCAAATATTACATATTCAGCTGATCATGAAGCTAGTCGTTACAAAATGTGAGGACTAGCAAGAGTTTAGTCATACATGATCAACCCTAGGATCTGTCAATCATGTTACAGCCCGTAGGCAGACAGTAAATAAAGTGCAATCGAGCTAAACAGGTGCTCGTCGGCTAAACGCCTCAAAAGAATATTTTTACAATAGAGCGGGAGAGCCAAAAATAAACCCACTCGTTGTCCGGGTTACGTCTGGTGTTCACCATTGGGCTGGAAAAGCGGTAGATCCTCTGGAGCTGCTCCGAAATCTGGCCATACAAAACCAGCTGGGTCAGATCCCAGAAAGAGCAAGTGCCACAAAGGAAGCTTCACTTAGGAACTAAAATCAGCAATCAGCACAAGATATAAATAAAAGTAAGAACTGGAAAATAAAGAAAATACCTCAGGATGATATACGACGAGATAACCATGGAACTATTCAGATAACCAGGTTACAACCCGTAAACCAAACAAGGACCGGGGTTGTAACCCTTCGTCTGAACGGAGCTTGGTTTCTCACCATTTATCGGTAAAATAAATACAAGCATTCTGGTCATTCAATAATCTGGAACAGGATCAAGACAAGACTAGACTGGTTAGACTCCATCCAATCATTTCACGGCCAAACAAGAACTACGGCTTGATACTTTAACTAACTAGGGTTGTCACAAGCCTAATTACTAACAAGATGCAGTGAGATTATTCCACAGCCACAAGCCCTGCAAACCATCCAGGTTACCCAGGTCGAAAGATTAGGGTTGAATTCAGGTGGGTACATCGTCCAGGAAACGCATGTACCCTTAAGTGGCTTGAAAGGTGCAACACATGACAGTGTGCTGGAAATGTGCCCTACTCGACGGCAGGCTACAGATCCCAGGCGCGCCCAGGTAACGGGATTGCCTGTAGCTGGGAAATCTCTTCATGACTAATGTGTTAATCTAGTTATTAACCTTAGTCCATTTCAATAGGTACTCCTGACCGTGGTACTCAGGAGTCCCTTCCTAGACATGATGCAAGACAGGACTGGTTTATTTGTACAAGCACAATCGCCCACGGTGTCCATGTAATTTATACAAGTCATGTCATGTCAGGTAGCCGTCGCAACAGCTTCTCAAGATATATCATGTCAGGTTATCATGTCAAGTGTACTTGTCAGGAGTGCGCCACGGCGGGCCACTATCAGGTCATGTCAGGTTTACTTGTCAAGAGTGCACCACTACGGGTCACTATCAGGTCATGTCAGGTTTACTTGTCAAGAGTACACCACTACGGGTCACTATCAGGTCATGTCAGGTATCATTCCATACATATTAAACAAATCCATGATTATCAAGTTCATGACAAAAAGCGTAAGGATATAAAATGGACGTAAAATATCTAATAAAATATCAATATTCAGGGCTATAGAAGAGCCATGCGGCTAAGTCATATGCGGTCAGAAAAGGGTAGAATCATGCGGCCCAAGTAGGAGGGCACATGCGGCCAGGGTCACTGCATCACATGCGGCCAAGACAAGGGGGGGCGCATGCAGCTGGAAGTGCAAGGGCGCATGCGGTTAAGTCAACATGGCTGCTTATGCGGCTGAGAGTGAAAGGTACATATGCGGCTGAAGGGGCAGGAACCTATGCGGCTGGGAGTAGGACTAGCTCCCATGCGGCAAGCAGGAAGGAAGGCTCCATGCGGCCAGGATGAATTGGACTCATGCGACTCTCGGGGTAGGGGCACATGCGGCTAGCGGGGAACCAAGCCTATGCGGTCCGCAAGTACTAGAGTTCATGCGGCTCAAGGAGAGAGGCGCATATGCGGCTGAAGGCAAGTGGGACTCCATGCGGCAAGAAGGAACTGAGGACTCATGCGGTCAGGTTCAATTCATATTCATGCGGCCAAGGATGAAGGCAGACTTATGCGGCTGAGAAGCAAGGGCCTCATGCGGTTTAAGAATGAGACTCAGTCCCTGCGGCTGAAAGTGTCATGCGGCTAAATCACTTGCCGTATGAATTGTCATGCGGTCAAGTCAAGCACTGTTCTTCTTCCCCAAATTTCAGAGAAGAAGAACACCATGAACCCAAGCTTCCAAGCTCCATAAAATCTTCATCTGGAGCCCAAATTCGAACTTCCATAGGTCAAAATAGGGTAGAACGAGATTCTCTACAACATGGAACCATCAAATCTCAGAAATAGCAGGATTAAATAGATCAAAATGCAAGAAATCCAAAAATGAAATAAACTTAGATCTACAAGAATCCAGCCATGGAAGTGAGAAATGTCAAATACTAAAGTGCTTTAGAATGTAGTAAAGAAGAGAATGGAGCAATAAAATCAGAGTTCCTCCATGAAGCAAGTTGTATTTGCCTAGACCTCTCTGTCACGACCCGTTACCCAAATTGTTGGGCCGGGCCGAGCCATGTCCAGCCTACGCTTAAGATAAAGCGCAGTAAGCTGTTCTAGACAGTCAGGTAATAATGATAAATGTGCTAATAATTAAGATAGTTTAAGAATGATCACAACACAGCTTCTATATAGATGAAAAACTACTAAGTTTGATAATAATACAAACCAAAATGTAAGACTGGAGACAAGGTCCAGTTTAAAGGTACAAAACAGCGTCTGTGATAATAACCCAACACTAAGTCAAACTAAGCAGCTAAGCAGGATTCCCTGCTGGAATATCCTCAACTGGAGCTCCATAGTACGGGTCACAAAGCATTTCTTCCTCGGTCAAAATACCTACAACGTTATCCTGTCAGGACGGGAGCAAGTACAACCTCTACTACTAAAGTACTGAATGTATAATGCAAGAGATGTACAACAGGAACATGGTATGATAAGACTGAAAAATAGACATACTGGAATCAGGGTAAATCATATAAAGCGGAAAATCATGGTATATCTTGATTATCATTTTAAGATACTCTTGTCAATTGTGGCATGTGTACATTATGTATTAAAACTGGAGCTGGTATGAGATCGGTCAATAAGTGCTATGCTAGTTTACTGCAATGTACGTATGTACATTCCACAAGTCCAGAAACTACATTGTTAGTTTACTGCAATGTACGTAAGTACATTCCACAAGTCCAGAAACTACATTTTCAGTTTACTGCAATGTACGTATGTACATTCCACAAGTCCAGAAACCGCACTGCTAGTTTACTGCAATGTACGTATGTACATTCCACAAGTCCAGAAACTACACGATTAGCATACTGCAATGTAAGTGAGTACATTCCACGAGTCCAGTAACTATACTATCAACTCTCTCATAACCCAGTGATCATCATGTAAAAGATACGGGAAATAGTGTAAAGCATGGTGGAAACTAGCAATAGTATGAAACATGTTATGATTTGACTTGCTACTCTAAGGATCAGCATTCACATGGGTTGATTAACATTCTTTTATCACATAACAGTGTTTTAACATGTACAAAAGACTTGCAACTGGATTAATGGTAATTTACAAGGTTGTCACATGTACTTAACATTAAAAGACAGTAAATGAGTTTGTAGATGTACTTGCCTGGAGCAAAGCAATGCAATGACAATAAAGCTAAGATATAGAGTGTCCTGGCACTGAAAACATATATATACTCAGACTCTAAGTTACAAGACAATATAAATACACTAGTGATGTGAGAAGGCCAAATTGGACATTGGCTAGGTGAACTTAGCCTAGGGGTTCAAAGTGAAGTGATTTGGCATCTAAACTAACACATGTGTCTCCCATATTAAGGTTGGTTAGCATTCCAAATACCAGAAATACATAAAAATCATAAGTCATGACTTAGCCATAATTATTGGTAAAATAAACATTCTGTGCACTGTGTTCTAACAATTTTTGAGATAGGCAAAAAGCCTAGTTTTTCTTAAAGTAAAGTATCAAAGTGATCCTTGTTAATCATAGAAATTTATTATAATTTTTCTGGAATTTATTAACCAGTACAAATATTTTATAAAAAATCAGTTTTCCTAAGTATACAGAAAGTGAGTTTTGGTTTCATATGCCAAACTAGTGGCAAAACAGTAATTTAAATACTACAAAAATTATACTAAATTAGCCAACTTAACAAAGTATCTAAAAACTATTTTTCCATAATTTTAGCAACACTCTAAGTATTTTTAGAAAATCATAAGACAGCCATGCACAATAATAATTAATTATCTGCGTATTTTGTCCATGTATATACTTTGAACCAAAGTTCAAATACAGGACCCAAGGCCATGAATCAAGTCCCATATGACTTGTACAGGTCTTGTATGTGTGAAAACACATTTGAGCCCAAATACCCATGCTAGGCTTGGACATCAAAATGGTTGCAGTAATTTAAATACAATAAAAATACTAGTTGGTAATAGTACAAAATATTTATTATTATTTTAATAAGGTAAATTTTATATAAAAGAATATTTACATACCTATGCCAAAAGTACATATATATATACACAAGAAAATACCTAATTTGTAAAGTATATATATATATAATAATATATATACATAGACAAGAAAATATATATACATATACATATGTGTATATATATATATATATATATATATATATATATATATATATATATATATATATATATAAATACTAACATATATACATAGAATTTACTAACCATATAAAATATATATACATATATACATATACTGTTAAAACAGTATATATATACATATATACTAGTATATACATATATATATATATATATATATATATATAAAACAATAAAAGAAAAGAAAAAAGAAAAAGAAAAAGAAAACAGAAGGAAAGAAAGGGGGGGCTCGAACTCAGCCCAGCAGCGGGGGGGGGGGGGGGGGGGGGGTTTAAGAAATGCGCGCTGGCCAGTGGGCCAGCTCGTGCTTCGTGTTAGGGGTAGGGTTGGGTTAGTTTTATTAGGTTTTAAATGATTTAAATGATAAAAAAAAATAATATACCACAGTCCTGTGTCCGGACAGTTAGGGACACAGGGTTTCTCGTGTCCGTGCTACGCACGACACGCACAGGTCGAGTTCTACGTGTCCAGACTCACCACTATGTTGCTCGTGTCCAGGCGAACGCTACGCGCGAGTTCGAGACACGCACGACACGAAGTTGGGACTGCAACTTACGTGTCCGAGGTTTGAGGGGAGTTTCGAGGCGGCGAACGGCGAGGAACGGCGTCGGGATGGTAGCGCTCCGGTGGCGCTGCGCCCAGCACGTCAGGGCGAACCGATTGGTGGTGGTGGTTCACGGCGAGGTCGTCGGGATGGGGAGAACGGGGTTCGTCGGAGCTAGGGTTCCGGCGAGGGTGATTGGGGAAGAAGAGAGTCAGGACGGGGTCGTGGTGGTTCTGGGCGGTGTGGGGTGATTCTGGCCGTCGAGGGGGGTCTTTATATAGGGTCTATGGGCGGTGGGAAGTCGGTCGGGACGTGGGGGGGGCAGCTGGCCGGTCGTCGGCAGCTGTCCGGTCGTCGGGGGGGGGGGGTGATTTGGTAATTTGCACAAAAGTCCCTATAGTTTAGGAATTTACACTAAGGCCCCTTACAGAATTAAATGCAAAAAGAAATTTGCATTCCATACATTACAACAATTTAATAATTGCAAACTGTTATAAAACAATTTAAATAATTACAAATCTGTATTAAAACAATTCTAATAATTGCAAATTGATATTAAAATAATTCTAAAAATTACAAAGTGATATTAAAACAATTCAGCAAATTTCAAAATGATATTAAAACAATTTAAAAAAATTACAAATCAATATTTTTGTATTAAAAACTCATTTAAAAATCATTTAAAAATTCTAGAAAAATTCATAAAAATCCTAATAATTATTTTAAGGCTAAAATTAACATTAATAATTAATTAGCACTAATTAAAAAAAAATTTGAAAATCAGGGGCTTACACTCTCTCTCCCCTCTCTGGTAGGTAGGGAGTAATGCGGAAGAAGAAGATGATTAATGAAGAGAGAGAATAGAGAGAATGGATTAATAAATACAATGGTGGTGGTAGGTAGGGGGTTCACATTGGTTCATATTGAACCAAAGAAAACCGAGCCAAGCCGAACCAAGCCAAGAAATAACCAAGCCAAGATACAAGCTAACAAGGAATCATGCAAATACAGAATAAAATACGTACACGTATTCCAGAAATACGTAATACGGACAACAGGCATTACAACTCTACCCACCTTAAAAGAATTCCGTCCTCGGAATTTAATCAAGAGGCTAGAGGGGCAATGACAAGCTATACTAATAACGGATGAGTTATACTAGGCAATCAATCAATCATGCAAGCAAGGAATCAAAGGCATGAGGCATAAGGAAGACATTATACCTCACGAGTCAAACAAGTCGGGATATCACGATCGGATGTCATCCTCACGCTCCCACGTTGACTCCCCCAAAGAGTGATGACCCCAAGCAACTCGGACTAACTTGATAGTCTTGTTCTTGAGGATCTTCTCTCTCCGGTCCAATATAGACACGGGCCTCTCCTCATACGAAAGGTTGGTACCAACAACCAATTTCGAATGATCCAGGATGTGGCTCGGGTCCGGGATATACCGTCGTAATTGGGATACATGGAACACGTCATGTACCTCGCTTAGCGACGGCGGAAGAGCGAGACGATAGGATACATCTCCTACTCGCTCCAGAATATCGAACGGTCCTATATACCTAGGACTAAGCTTTCCCCGGACGCCGAAACGAATGACGCCACGGTTAGGCGAAATCTTCAGGAATACATGATCGCTGACCGAAAACTCGAGAGGGCGCCGATGAGAATCGGCCCAATGGCGCTGGCGATCTTGGGCAACTCGAAGATGATCTCTGACTCTCCTGACCACTTCGACTGTCTGGGCAATCATTTCTGGACCGAGCATCTGTCTCTCTCCAACATTATTCCAGGCTAGCGGGGATCTGCACTTCCTACCATACAGTGCCTCGAATGGTGCCATCTGGATATGGCCTGGAAACTGTTGTTGTACGAGAATTCCACCAGGTGCAAGTGATCTTCCCACGAACCACCAAAGTCAAGTGTGCAAGACCGCAACATGTCTTCAAGAGTCTGGATCATACGCTCCGACTGACCATCTGTCTGCGGATGATACGCTGAACTGAACTGGAGGCGAGTCCCCAAACTCTCTTGCAAGCTACGCCAAAAGTACGACGTAAATCTGGAATCTCGGTCCGAGGTGATACTGACTGGCACTCCGTGCAACCTGACAATCTGCCTGAGGTACATCTCTGCTAGCTGAGCCGTCGATTGACCAACTCTGAATGGAAGAAAGTGAGCCACCTTCGTGAGACGATCAACTATAACCCAGATAGCATCTCTACCAGCTGGGGATCTAGGTAATCCGGTCACGAAATCCATGGTCACATGCTTCCACTTCCATTCGGGAATCGGCAAGGGCTGAAGAAGTCCAGCCGGTCTCTGATGTTCAGCTTTAACTTGTTGACAAACCAAACACCGAGAGACAAATCGAGCTATCTCCCGCTTCATGCCATTCCACCAGAAGTGCTGACGGATATCTCGGTACATCTTCGTACTGCCAGGATGGATGGAATACTGAGAACTGTGAGCCTCTGACATGATCTCCTGCCTGATATCTCCACTGGGTACACAAAGACGCTTCCCATGCCTAAGTGTACCGTCCTCATGTGTGCATAACTCCGGTCTTCGTCCTGTCTCACACTCTGCTCTGAGTCGCTGAAGCTTGGAATCTGTTGACTGCGCCATCCGGATCCTCTCGACTATAGTGGACTGAACTTGCATACTGGCCATCAATGCCACACTGGAAGGGAGAACAACTTCTATACCCATCTTCTGAAGATCTGCTAACAGCTCTGGTTGCGATGTTAGGAAATAAACTCCTGCTCTCCTGCTCAATGCATCTGCTACGACGTTGGCCTTCCCAGGATGATACTGCAGGTTGACATCATAATCCACAAGAAGCTCCAGCCATCTTCTCTGACGCATGTTAAGATCCTTCTGGGTGAAAATATACTTCAGGCTCTTGTGGTCGGTGAAAATCTCTACCCTGTCTCCGTACAAATAGTGCCTCCACAACTTAAGTGCAAACACTACTGCTGCCAGCTCCAAGTCATGGGTTGGATAATTTCTCTCATGATCACGAAGTTGCCGTGACGCATAAGCTATTACCTTTCCATGCTGCATCAGAACACATCCTAAACCTCTGCCTGAAGCATCACAATATACTGAGAATCCTCCGGTCCCATCTGGAAGCGTGAGAATATGAGCTGTTATCAGGCCTCGCTTCAATTGCTCAAAAGAACTCTGACACTCCACCGTCCAAGCAAACTGTGCATCCTTGCGGGTCAATTGGGTCAATGGCGCTGAAATCCGAGCAAAATCTGATACAAACCGCCGGTAATAGCCGGCCAATCCAAGGAAACTACGAACCTCTGCAACTGTACTGGGCACCGGCCACGACTCAATAGCCACAATCTTCTGGGGATCCACTTCTACTCCTCCTCTAGTGATGATATGACCCAAGTACGAAATGCGATCGAGCCAGAACTCGTATTTACTGAACTTGGCATACAACTGGTGCTCCCTGAGAATCTGAAGAACCACACGGAGATGCTGCTCATGCTCCGCCTCACTCTTGCTGTAGACCAGGATGTCATCCAAGAACACAATCACAAACTGATCCAAGTAAGGCATGAAAATGCGATTCATGAGATCCATGAATACGGCTGGCACATTGGTTGCTCCAAAAGGCATAACAAGGAACTTCCAATGCCCATATCTCGATCTAAAAGCTGTCTTCGGGATGTCCTGCTCTCTGACTCTGATCTGATGATAACCTGAGCGCAAATTAATCTTCGAGAATACTGAAGCCCCCTTGAGTTGATCAAATAAGTCATCTATCCTCGGAAGAGGATATCTGTTCTTGATTGTCACTGAGTTCAAGGTACGATAATCAACACATAACCTGGACGTACCATCCTTCTTTTTCACAAGAAGCATCGGGGCTCCCCAAGGCGATCCACTAGCACGAATGAATCCCTTGGCTCGAAGTTCTTCAATCATCTTGTACAAGATCTCCAACTCTGAAGGCGCCATCCTGTAGACTCTCTCTGATACTGGAGCTGTCCCGGGAACCAAGTCTATAGTGATCTCGATCTCCCGCTCCGGAGGCATACCTGGTAGCTCTTCTGGAAAAACATCTGGGAACTCATCCACTACTCTGGACAACTGCACTGCTGCTACTGCCATCCGCAATACTGGAGGAGAAGGCTCAACTGTGCCTCGGGAAAAGGAAAACTCCGGCTCGCCTGGAATGCTAAAAACAACCCTACCAATATGGCAGTCTATTCTAGCATACTGGTTCCTCAACCAATCCATCCCTAAGACCACATCATAATCGGCCATCGGGAACTCTATCAATCTAGCGGAAAATTCTCTACCGCTAACTACGATCCGACACGAGGAAAATACTCTATCTACTCCCACAAGTCCGTTACCAGTAAGTATATTGAGCCTTACTGATAATGACTCGGGCTCCAATCCTATCCGTGTCGCGAATCGTGCAGACATAAAAGAATGCGATACACCAGAATCAAATAAAGCTGAAGCTGGAAAGGAGTTGACGAGAATAGTACCTGCCACTACCTCTCCTGGTGCCAATCCTTCCTCTGCGGTCATCACCATAGCCTGACCGTACCCTCGGGGTGCTGGTCCCCTCTGCTGGAATCCTCGCTGCCTATTCTGACTCAAGGCTTGGGCTTGTGCATGCTGCTGGAGGTTCTGCTGCTGAAACATCTGGGACTGAGACGGCAAGGGCCTCGACAATGGGTACTGCTGCTGCTGCTGGACCGGAGCTGGTCCTCTCACCGAAGAGCTAGAAAGGTTGGACGATGACGAACCACCCCTATTCGGGCAGGATCCAACCCTATGGTCTGGTGCTCCACAGGCCAGACACAATCTTTGCACCCTGCGACATTCTGCCACTACATGGCCTGGCTTCCCACAATGAGAACATCCCACTGCGGAAGACTGCTTCTGCTTCTGCTGCTGCTGAGGGTGCGTCGGAGTTGAATGCTGAACCGACGTCACGGAGGCCGCTCGCCTCGGAGCTCCAATAGTCAAAGCCCTGGCTGCCGGGGCTGGGGCTAAAGACTGATTCATCTGGTCGTGGGATCTCTTCCGACCTCCGGCCCTATCCACAATCCTCTGGGAGGTATACTCATGCCTCCGGGCTGCTCTCAAGACTGCATCAAAAGTCTGATGCTCAAACTGCTCAACTGCCAAAAGAATCTCCAGGTGAAGCCCTTGCTGGAATCGCTGGGCTCTATCATACTCGGTTGCTACCAAGGTGGGAGCAAACCGACTGAGTCTCGAAAACTCGGCCGCATATCCATCGACCGTCCTACCTCCTTGCTTCAGATTGGTAAACCTCGTCTGTAGATCATACCGAGCCACGGCATCGAAATACTTGGTCTGGAATCTCTCTCTGAACACCGCCCAAGCAATAGGTGCTGCTAATCCAACGGCCTGAGCTGTCCACCAGCTGCGGGCAAGATATAACAACTGCAGGCGCACAACTGCCACCTTCTCGTTCTCTGGAGTCCTGGCTGCCTCGAGAATCACTTCTGTGTCCTGAAGCCATGCATCTGCCGCAATAGCATCTTCACTACCGTCGAAGAATGGAGGGTTCAAGCGCCTGAAGCTGTTGGCCGCGCTGTTACCCTGATGACCACCCCGGGTCAAAGCATCCGCCACTGCCTGTTGCAAGGCATCTCCACGACGATCTTGAGAAGCTATCAAGGTCCTGACGAGTCCTACTAATGTGCCATCATCAGGCTCGGCAGGCTGAACTGGCTGGACTGGTGGCTCTCCGCCAGAAGGCACGACTCTGGAGGCTACTCCGGAATGCTGGGCTTGATCTCCGGGTTGCTGCTGGTCCGCGGGAGGTGCTCCACCTTGCTGATCGGCAGGACCACGAACAATGCCGCTGAAGAAGACGACATAGGGAACAATAAGGAAGGACCAGGACAGATCAACGATACAAGCATATGATCAGGACAAGAATCCAGGGATTCAGAAGATACGAGCAGAGATCAAGGACGAATACTGATTGAGACATCTATTCGGTAAACCCTCACATATCTTGATTTACAAGACCTGCATGGGCCACCACTTAAACCATGTCACGCCCCAGAACCAGAATACTGGAGAGCGGGGGCGGACATAGCCAGCTACGTATATTGAAATGGATTCCATCTCGCTATACGGTCACGGCTGTCTAGATACATGAGGGTTTACTACAAGCCAACAGTCTCCTATGGTCATGAACAAGCCTAGTGTCTCAATCACAAGCAAGTAAGTAAATGTTACAAGATGTATGATCATTAAATATACAATAATAAGGCGTTACAAATATTACATATTCAGCTGATCATGAAGCTAGTCGTTACAAAATGTGAGGACTAGCAAGAGTTTAGTCATACATGATCAACCCTAGGATCTGTCAATCATGTTACAGCCCGTAGGCAGACAGTAAATAAAGTGCAATCGAGCTAAACAGGTGCTCGTCGGCTAAACGCCTCAAAAGAATATTTTTACAATAGAGCGGGAGAGCCAAAAATAAACCCACTCGTTGCCCGGGTTACGTCTGGTGTTCACAATTGGGCTGGAAAAGCGGTGGATCCTCTGGAGCTGCTCCGAAATCTGGCCATACAAAACCAGCTGGGTCAGATCCCAGAAAGAGCAAGTGCCAAAAAGGAAGCTTCACTTAGGAACTAAAACCAGCAATCAACACAAGATATAAATAAAAGTAAGAACTGGAAAATAAAGAAAACACCTCAGGATGATATACGACGAGATAACCATGGAACTATTCAGATAACCAGGTTACAACCAGTAAACCAAACAAGGACCGGGGTTGTAACCCTTCGTCTGAACGGAGCTTGGTTTCTCACCATTTATCGGTAAAATAAATACAAGCATTCTGGTCATTCAATAATCTGGAACAGGATCAGGACAAGACTAGACTGGTTAGACTCCATCCAATCATTTCACGGCCAAGCAAGAACTACGGCTTGATACTTTAACTAACTAGGGTTGTCACAAGCCTAATTACTAACAAGATGCAGTGAGATTATTCCACAGCCACAAGCCCTGCAGACCATCCAGGTTACCCAGGTCGAAAGATTAGGGTTGAATTCAGGTAGGTACATCGTCCAGGAAATGCATGTACCCTTAAGTGGCTTCAAAGGTGCAACACATGACAGTGTGCTGGAAATGTGCCCTACTCGACGGCAAGCTACAGATCCCAGGCGCGCCCAGGTAACGGGATTGCCTGTAGCTGGGAAATCTCTTCATGACTAATGTGTTAATCTAGTTATTAACCTTAGTCCATTTCAATAGGTACTCCTGACCGTGGTACTCAGGAGTCCCTCCCTAGACATGATGCAAGACAGGACTGGTTTATTTGTACAAGCACAATCGCCCACGGTGTCCATGTAATTTATACAGGTCATGTCATGTCAGGTAGCCGTCGCAACAGCTTCTCAAGATATATCATGTCAGGTTATCATGTCAAGTGTACTTGTCAGGAGTGCGCCACGGCGGGCCACTATCAGGTCATGTCAGGTTTACTTGTCAAGAGTGCACCACTACGGGTCACTATCAGGTCATGTCAAGTTTACTTGTCAAGAGTGCACCACTACGGGTCACTATCAGGTCATGTCAGGTATCATTCCATACATATTAAACAAATTCATGATTATCAAGTTCATGACAAAAAGCGTAAGGATATAAAATGGACGTAAAATATCTAATAAAATATCAATATTCAGGGCTATAGAAGAGCCATGCGGCTAAGTCATATGCGGTCAGGAAAGGGAAGAATCATGCGGCCCAAGTAGGAGGGCGCATGCGGCCAGGGTCACTGCATCACATGCGGTCAAGACAAGGGGGGACGCATGCAGCTGGAAGTGCAAGGGCGCATGCGGTTAAGTCAACATGGCTGCTTATGCGGCTGAGAGTGAAAGGTACATATGCGGCTGAAGGGGCAGGAACCTATGCGGCTGGGAGTAGGACTAGCTCCCATGCGGCAAGCAGGAAGGAAGGCTCCATGCGGCCAGGATGAATTGGACTCATGCGGCTCTCGGGGTAGGGGCACATGCGGCTAGCGGGGAACCAAGCCTATGCGGTCCGCAAGTACTAGAGTTCATGCGGCTCAAGGAGAGAGGCGCATATGCGGCTGAAGGCAAGTGGGACTCCATGCGACAAGAAGGAACTGAGGACTCATGCGGTCAGGTTCAATTCATATTCATGCGGCCAAGGATGAAGGCAGACTTATGCGGCTGAGAAGCAAGGGCCTCATGCGGTTTAAGAATGAGACTTAGTCCCTGCGGCTGAAAGTGTCATGCGGCTAAATCACTTGCCGCATGAATTGTCATACGGTCAAGTCAAGCACTGTTCTTCTTTCCCAAATTTCAGAGAAGAAGAACACCATGAACCCAAGCTTCCAAGCTCCATAAAATCTTCATCTGGAGCCCAAATCCGAACTTCCATAGGTCAAAATGGGGTAGAACGAGATTCTCTACTACATGGAACCATCAAATCTGAGAAATAGCAGGATTAAATAGATCAAAACCCAAGAAATCAAAAAATGAAATAAACATAGATCTACAAGAATCCAGCCATGGAAATGAGAAATGTCAAATACTAAAGTGCTTTAGAATGTAGTAAAGAAGAGAATGGAGCAATAAAATCAGAGTTCCTCCATGAAGCAAGTTGCACTTGCCTAGACCTCTCTCTCCTCTCTCTGGTAGGTAGGGAGTAATAGGGAAGAAGAAGATGATTAATGAAGAAAGAGAATAGAGAGAATGGATTAATAAATACAATGGTGGTGGTAGGTAGGGGGTTCACATTGGTTCATATTGAACCAAAGAAAACCGAGCCAAGCCGAACCAAGCCAAGAAATAACCAAGCCAAGATATAAGCTAACAAGAAATCATGCAAATACAGAATAAAATACGTACACGTATTCCAGAAATACGTAATACGGACAACAGGCATTACAGTAAAGGATATGAGATTTGTTACAGTAAAGGATATGAGATTTGTTACAGTAAAGGATATGGTCATACTCATTACACTATTCTCCCAGTCCCCAATAGTTACAATAGTTACAGTCAGTGCTCTCAGAGAGAGTTCCGTGTTGTATCGTGGTTTAAACTTGCATTAAAACAATTATTAAATAATTGTAATCTACCACAAAATTGTACTTGCCTTGATTATGACTGGATTCGATTGTTGATTCCGGGGTGATGCTAGTACAGTCCTCGAAACCCTACAATTGAGAATTCCTGACTTAGCACCAATATTTAACCCATATCTAGGTGTGCTAGTTACAATCTCTAGTATTTGATCCTAGTCAATTTTATGTTATTTACAAATCTACCAGAACACGCTTATCGAGGTGAGTTACTATCTTACGAAGAAAAGTCAATTTAACTTTGTATTTGAAAAAACTCGTAGTTATTGATTTACTTGGTAAAACTTTGTATTTTGTATTATATATAAAATTAATATTTTTTTTCTTTAAATGAGAAAAACGTGAAATTTGTTTAAATAATAACTTGTAATTTTCCTAATTTATTTAATGTGAGAAAATGATATTTAAATTTTATAAAATAATTATATTATCATCTTTTATGTTTTACGTCAATCAACCAGAAATAAAATAAAAATTTACAATATTATAAAACCACAGATATTAAATAAAAGCTGGGCTTATGCCCTTACAGACCTTTTTACATAAATTGAAATAAGAGAAAAGGTTAGTTAGCTCTAAATAATATCCTGCACTTTAATCACAAATAAAACTAGTAATTTAAATTAAATTAAATTAATTTCGAGTCTCAGACTTTGGTCCAATCATCAAAATAGCTAATGCCTCAACGTCCGGGTAAAACCGGTTTCGTTTGCATTTCGCTAAGGGCCCGTTGACCGATATGGTCGTCGCCCAAAATTCATTTTATAAAATATTTCCGAAAACCGATATAAAATATTTCTTTATAAATTTCATAAATTTCGGCAGCATTCCCTCTATAATTGGAACAACCCAATACTGGGAAAATGCCAATACCCACAATATTCCAATTCACAAAATATTTCCAACCATAAATTCCAATTTATCCAACCCAAGAGTAGGTTTAAATCAAAGTCACAGGAAAAACTTTCCGAACTATAAAATTCGGAAAACCCGAAATATAATTCGGAAAACCGAAAAACCACAGAAACTTTCTAAGGAAAATGGCCACAGAGCCATTTTCGAAAATCCGAACTACTCTCGAAACTTCCGAGAAATCACAGAACCATATCCAAATTAATGGTTTAATTCCGAGCAACCACAGAAACATAATTCAAAAAAATCCGAACTCAGAAATTCTGATAACCATAGAACCATAAAACGAAAACTACAGAAATCATTCCGAGACGGAACTCGAAAAATCCGAAACCATAATCGCAACGAATCGATCTAATTCTGATCGAGGACCATGTCATCATAGACACAAAATGAGGGGACGGGGACACGGAAGATACCTGGGGTGCTCGGCTAGAGCTCTCAGATGAAAAAGAAGGAAAAATTATCCGTGGACAGTGGGAACGGAACGCGGATAGCAGCGGATCGAGTCGGAATAGCGCTGTAGTTGCGCACAGAGATGCTGGACAGCAGATCGGGATACGGGACAGCAGATCGGGGCCGCTCGGGAAGTCGGCGACGGAAAGGTCGCGCCGAACATGCGCTGCAGGGAGCGACCGACGATCGGGATGGCCGCGGGTGGCTCGGGGAAGCACGGCGGCGGAAGCCGCGAACTCGCCGGAGGGCACGGTCGGCTTTGGGGACAGCCGCGAAAGGGAGGAGCTCGGCGTCGGGGCTCGGACGGCGGGAGGCGGCCGGATTCGCCGAGGGCCGGCGGGCAGCGAGGCGCGCTCAGGCGGATGGGTTGCCGGCGGAAGGTCGCCGGGATGGGCAGAGCCGCTCGGTCGGCCGAGAGTCGCCGGAAAGGCGCGGCCGGTCGTCTAGGGCTCGGGTTAGGGCTTTGGAGAAATTTGGGGAAGTGGGTTTGGGAGAGTGGTGGAGAGTTTGGAGAAGGAGATAGGATTAAATAGGGAAAATTTTGGGGGTTTCGGAAGAGAGAAGGAGGAGTCGGGCGTTAGGGAGTCGAGGGGTCAGCCGAGCGTGCGTTTGGAGAAGGAAAGGTTTTCCTCTCCTGATAGTTTTAAAGGAAAATGAGAAGGAGAGAGTTAATGAATGTTTTAAGGAATAAAAGAAATTGTTTTGTTTTTAATTAAGAAAAAATATGTTATTTATATATATAAATACTAAGGGACTTAAAAATTAGTTTTGGGAAAATTGAACTTGGGTTCGAGATGGGTCCGGGACAGGGCCAGACAAACAAAAGTCCAAAATTATTATTTATTTTGAAAATATATATTTTTCTTAAACTGTCAATAACAATAATAATAAATACTAATAATACAAATAAACCAAAATATGTTATGACCAAAACAATTAAAAATACCGAACAAAATTCGGGAAGCGGGTTTCACAACCTTCCCTCCTTAGAAAATTTCGTCCTCGAAATTAAAGGAAAGGGTCAGGGTTTTAATCATGCAATCATGCCTGAAATCAGTTTGGACATCTTCCTTAACAGTCTTATGTCCGAGTAGGTTAACAATCCCAAAACTCATCTAATGCTATATATTCATCAATTTTATCCGCTATTTAATTTACATTCTTTCCTCCTTTAGAAATAATGTTATTCTCCATAATTATTAAATTTTCGATTCCATTCCTAAATTGCCAATCACCTTAAAATTTTGTCTTCTATATTTTCAATCTTGAACACATCTCATATTCATGTAATATGTATTTCTCCCAGCTTGCTAATATATTCAATTTAATTCTATGATTTGATACTCCTAGTCTTTAATACTTCAATGTCAAGCCTTGGTGCCCAATATCATATCTAAAATTCTACACCACGTTTTAATATTCCGATTTGTCACGATCCATTTCTTTCTCATAGATGATCATTACTGTGATTTTAGACTATCATGTACATATCTTCATTTTCCGATTTGATCTCAAACTCTCTATGAAATCACGATTAAGCTCAATTCCTAAACTTTCTCAAAATAAATCTTTTTCATTTTTTTTAATCCTAGCATTTATACAATTGTCATCCTCGCTTAGTTACACCTTTAAGTCCAAATTCTTTTCTTATTTTGATCATCCGATTTATCATGTGTCTTCCTAAAATGTATCCTCATGCTTGTCATTTAACCACCTCTAACCTAAATATCAATTTGCGTTGGTATTCACATCATTAATTATCTCTTTCTTAATGTAAATTTAAATCACATATATTCATATTCATCTCATTTTTTTTATCCGTAACTCATGTACTCTAGAAATCCATGTTATAAACTATTCTAAATTTACATCATTAGACAGAATCAGATTCGAAGCATGATTGCTAGGTATAAAGATAAATATCAGCATGTTTTAAAAATTATCTGAGATAGAGTTAGAATATTTGTTGTGATCAAAAAATCATTTTAGACACGAGTAAAAATCGAGGTATAAATTATATAATCATAAGATAGAAAATTTTAAATGAGATCATAGAAAGGTCATACAATACGACATCAATTTATTTGAGAAACAAAAGATAATGTAATTTTTTTCCGAAATGAGGGATAATTTTCATTTCAAACTGGTATGAGGTATAGGAGTTGGTGACTCAGAAAGAATCAACAAATTGTACGATTTTAAGATGGTGAGGGTGATTAAAATATCCATGACAAGAATATAATCTGATAGAATATTTCTGGAAGTGGGAGCAAAAGCTAGAATACAAATTCTCAGAATGATTGGAGATAATCATGATATGAATATAGTCTTATTAATATTCGAAAACCACTATTTTCAAGTCACTTTGTTTCAAATTCATGCCTCGCCAATGTGCACCTGACTGCAATGAATTTTTGACTCCATAACTTGAATAATTTAGTTTACCGAGTAATCTTCCAACTTTATCCATTTCATGGTTAAGCAAATATAGAACAAAGTCTCAATAATATTTGAAAACCTAACGATTACCTGTCATTATTTCAACTTAGAGTTTATGCCTCGTCAGTGCACAACTAGCTGCAGTAAACTTGCAGTTTTCCATAATTAAATAAATGACTATCACGTAAATGTGCGGAGTCATGTTAGGTTGCTAAATATTTCCTCAGCTTTGTCCATGTGAATTTCAGAAAAATTCAAACGAGTTTAAAGTTCTAAACAGGATAGAAAATGTAGATGACTGTTCTTCTGAGATCAAGGGATTTATCAAAATATGTGTTTGAGATTCAAGAGACTAGGGATAAAATTAAGAGGAGTATCTGTTCTCTGATTTCAAAGATGAAACGATCAACCTTGATTTGAATAATTGAGTCAAACACTAGATAAGATAGAAGCATCACCGCTGTCACTCCCCGTTCCCAGAATGCGTATTTTTATATACATGTACAACTCATATATATTTATTTAGTATTTATCATGTATCATCCTGTATTTAAATTCCTTTAATTTCATGTTAATTAATTATCTGCATTTTATTTCCTGCTGTTATTCTCTGCTTTTAGTCTTGCTTTTAGGTTCGGCCTAGGAGGATTTTTCTCGGGTTCATGGTGGTTCACATGAACCGAACCCCACCTACCACTACCCCTTCCATTTAAAGCCCCATCGCCATTCTCTTTCTTCATAAACTCTCCTTCACCATTACTTTTTCTTCTTCCTCATCACTCTCTTCCACCTACCAGGAGAAGGCAAGTACATCTTGCTTCTCCTTCACCCATTTTTATGGTTCATTTGTCTTCCTCTTGTGATTCTAAGAGAGTTTACTACTTAGCATTTTTGATTTCTTTGGCTCGTTTCTCCCAGATCTAAGTTGTTGTATTCTCGGTTGTCCATGGGTTTTGATCTACTAAACTGGCGTGTTTTTGAAAATAGATAGTTTCTTGCGGTAGAGCTGCTCGTTCTACACCATTCTGAACCATGGGAACCTCATTTTTGGCTTGGAACGAAGGTTCCATAAGATTGGAGTTCGAAAGATTGAGTCACGCTCACGTCTTTACGTGTCAGCGTGAATTTTGAGTCACGCTCACGTTCTTACGTGCCAGCATAAATTTTTAGTCACGCTCACGTTTTTACGTGTCAGCGTGAATTTTGAGTCACGCTCACGTTCTTACGTGCCAGCGTGAATTTTTAGTCACGCACACGTCTTTACGTGTCAGCGTGAATTTTGAGTCACGCTCACGTCTTTACGTGTTAGCGTGACATTTGAGTTATGCTCACGCTGTGCGTGCGTGAATTTCTTATCACGCTTTTCACGCTCATACGCTCACGGTTTGAGTGCGTGAATTACTTTTCACGCTCACGCTGTGCGTGCGTGAATTACCCTTCACGCTCACGCTGTGCGTGCCAACGTGAACCACTTTTCACGCTCACGATGTTTATACGCTCACTCCTACCTACTAGACTTAGCGTACCCTTTTTACGCGTACGATTCTTGCGTGGCTTGTTGGCCTTAGCATAGACTTGTTGGCGTGACTTGTTGTCCTTAGCATAGACTTGTTGGCCTTAGCATAGACTTGTTGGCGTGACTTGTTGGCCTTAGCATAGACTTGTTGGCGTGACTTCCTGACCTGGGTGTTTCTATTTGTTCTATAATTTATTCATTTAATGGTGGCATGATAATTCTCTTATTATATCCTTACGCCTTTTTATGAACTCGATAATCTTAGCATGTTAATATTTTTGATACATATGGTTGTGTAGAACGTGCCCTGTGTCTTGATTGGTTTATGGATACCCAGTAAGGCGGAAACTTAACCTTGAGAGTTATAGACTCGACCCCATTTAATACTAATTGACTTTCATGCCTTGTCACCATTGATAATAATGGTTATCTTGACTAAAATTGATCATGTGTTCCTAGTTGGAACTAAGAGACTGGCTAGTCGTCTTATTGAATTAAATGAATGAGACACGTTCATGTTATGAACTATTGTAATCGATTAGCCGATCCCGAATATTGACATACAGGCATGTGCAGGCTTCAATTTATTTATTTTTCTACAAAGCAGCATGTGTACTTTATGGTCAAGGCATGATTACTCCGTGGTTAGATTTGATTGTTGCATTACGCTATGTAAGACCTACAACCTAGCCGTACGGGTATCGTTGTAGAGTTGTGCATATCGTACCCCGTACGAAAGTACTCATTTGAATGACCATGGTCCACGGCATGGAATTTTCACTCAACGTAGAGACTATTAAGTTAAATAAAATAATAATTGCATGGAGAGAATGGATTCCCGAATTCTTACATGGCAGCCCTCTTGGGACTAGTAGTGCCCGACAGGCCGGCTGGTCCCCACAGATACTGTAAATCTGCCACACGGGCAGGGAGCGGTATCTGGTTATATTATTGTATATTGTATATTGATGATGGGCGTCCCGTTGGGACTCGTCTAATTCATGATTGGCGCAATTGATTGACTGGATAGACTAGCCTTGCTCGCACATAGTAAGAACTGAGGAATCTTTATTGCATAATTCCAGGATAACTTGGGACTCACAATAGCAAGCCGTAGGAGTTGATTGGCCGTTCAAGATGATTTGTTTGTGTACTGTACCTACTCTGTTGCCTAACTGAGATAATCAGAATGTCAGGACATGACGAGCCAACTTCTGTCCTTGTTTGGTTGGGAGGTTGGTTCGAAGTATCGTGATGTTATGTGAACCATAGTGGAAAGCAGAGATCTATTATTATATTCTCTTACTTACTGGTTTAATCCTTCATATCGTGCTTCCTTGTGGTACTTGCTATTAGAGGTCTAACCTCTCTGGTTTTGTATGGCCAGATTTAGAGCCGGTTCCCGAGGACTCAGCTTACTTCCACCTCCAAGATGGTCAATACTAGGGGAATGATCGCAGGAGGACTCGAGTGGGTTCCTTACTCCACCGCTCATTTTGTTATTTACCTTATACTTAGCCGTTTGGCACCGATATGTTAGTCGGATTGTCTTGTACTTACTTTTACATAATTGTAACTAAGTCAGACTGCAGCTGATAACAATTGTGTATATGTTACTATATCATCTGGCTATGTTTTGTAAAGCCAGATCTCAAGAACATTTTGACTAAGCGTTTGGGACGCCTTACTGCTTTATCTTACATGTTCTCTATTTTTTGCTTCTTGTTTGAATGATTGAGACAATAGATGTGAAGTGACCATAGTAAGACTTTCATATAGTATGCACCCCCTCGTCTGGTTAGACAGCATTGATCGTATTATACGATATTCTTCTACCCGTAATACGTAGCTGGCTGAGTCATTCCCCCGCTCTCCAGTATTCTGGTTCTGGGGCGTGACAACCGCTTTAGATTAAGTAAGAAAAACCAATGATAATATTCCCGACAAATCACTCAGGGAATACAAAAAAAATATTTTGAGAAGAATAATTTCATAACTAAGAAAATTTGAAAATTTGAGAGAAGGTAAGTCTCATTGATTAAAGGAAATCAAATTGAAATTGGCTAGTAACGCCAAAAAATTAAATAGCTTTGGGACAGCTCAAAATTTCCTTGACTAAAGGAATTTCAATAATAGAATGGATTCAAAATGTGATCAATTTTTTGACCGTTCCTGCTTCATGGTATTCAATCATAGAAGCTTTTTAGGCCTTTGATTTGATCAAAAATTTGCATAGAGAGAGTAGGGTTTTAAGATGAGTGGAGGAAGTCAACATATGAGAATATTCTCGGTCTTTGGAATAACTCAGGAGATAACAATCAATATTGAAATTGAAAATAACCCTTTTAAGAGAATCATGAACTAAACTAATTCTTCTGGTAATAAATGACCTTGAGGTTTAAATGGTCCCAGAAGAATTTTGATTCAGGATTGATTCCGAAAAAGTTAGTCAATTGGAAAGGAGATAAAGACAAAAGGTTGGATAATGGTTGTAGATATATATTGGGTAAATAAGAATTTATCAGGGTTGCGAAGAGAATTCGAAATTCTACATAGCGAACGAATCAAAATTTCAATTAAAGGTAGAGAAGTAATGAAGAATTCGAAATTTAGGTTTGATAAAGAAGAAGAAGACCAAAGAATTCAATCTTATTCCAAAAAGAATGTGAATCCTAAGATATACTAGAACCTGAAAATTATGGTAGGAAAATAATCTCGAAAGTCATGGGACACTCAAAGGTACAATCAGCCTAATCTAGATAAGGTTTAGGTACAAACACAAACAAGGTATCCTACGAATCTATAAGCAGGCAAAATAGATATTTAAGTAAATAATTTTCGGCCCTATAATGTAACATGGTGTATATCATCTAAATGTTCTAGTTGTTTCTAAAGTCTGTTTTCCTGAAGTCTCAACTATCCCTAGGTCAAGTTATAGAACTGCGCGATGGTCTAGACTAAGTTGACTAGACCAATTTACAGATCTGACCTGCATGGGCCACCACTAAAAATATGTCACGACCTGGTCCCAATTTCTTGGATCGAATCGGATCATGCCCAGCCTGCACCGTTGTTGAGACGGCGGCAGTAAGCTGTATTCAGTAGTGAAACATATGCAGATAAAATTCTAACGAATATAAAATCTTTTATTTAATTTGAGATTTCTGAAATACAACAACTATTAATTACAACAATTACATTTGATACATTGATTACTAAATAAATTACTATCCAGCTATACTGTTCTTGGGTTCCTGGTTCTGCGGGAACAGGCATCAGATCTTCAACGACTCAATCACCTAAAAATGTTGATCTCCAGTCAGGAGGGAGCAATGTACAAATTCATGATATTTTAACAATTGAAATTAATAATAGAATTATGCACTTTTAAACAATTTTGAAATCAATAATTTAAGCAGTTACAGTTTTAAAACAGTTACAGTTCTGTGATGTGAATAGGCAATGAAATATGACCGGCTTAGGTTTGTTACAGTAAAGGATATGGAATTTGTTACAGTAAAGGATATGAGATTTGTTACAGTAAAGGATATGAGATTTGTTACAGTAAAGGATATGGTCATACTCATTACACTATTTCCCCAGTCCCCAATAGTTACAGTAGTTACAGTCAGTGCTCTCAGAGAGAGTTCCGTGTTGTATCGTGGTTTAAACTTGCATTAAAACAATTATTAAATAATTGTAATCTACCACAAAATTGTACTTGCCTTGATTATGACTGGATTCGATTGTTGATTCCGGGGTGATGCTAGTACAGTCCTCGAAACCCTACAATTGAGAATTCCTGACTTAGCACCAATATTTAATCCATATCTAGGTGTGCTAGTTACAATCTCTAGTATTTGATCCTAGTCAATTTTATGTAATTTATAAATCTACCAGAACACGCTTATCGAGGTGAGTTGCTATCTTACGAAGAAAAGTCAATTTAACTTTGTATTTGGAAAAACTCGTAGTTATTGATTTACTTGGTAAAACTTTGTATTTTCTATTATATATAAAATTAATATTTTTTTCTTTAAATGAGAAAAACGTGAAATTTGTTTAAATAATAACTTGTAATTTTTCTAATTTATTTAATATGAGAAAATGATATTTAAATTTTATAAAATAATTATATTATCATCTTTTACGTTTTACGTCAATCAACCAGAAATAAAATAAAAATTTACAATATTACTAAACCACAAATATTAAATAAAAGCTGGGCTTATGCCCTTACAGACCTTTTTACATAAATTGAAATAAGAGAAAAAGTTAGTTAGCTCTAAATAATATCCTGCACTTTAATCACAAATAAAACTAGTAATTTAAATTAAATTAAATTAATTTCGAGTCTCAGACTTTGGTCCAATCATCAAAATAGCTAATACCTCAACGTCCGGGTAAAACCGGTTTCGTTTGCATTTCGCTAAGGGCCCATTGACCGATATGGTCGTCGCCCAAAATTCATTTTATAAAATATTTCCGAAAACTGATATAAAATATTCCTTTATCAATTTCATAAATTTCGACAGCATTCCCTCTATAATTGGAACAACCCAATACTGGAAAAATGCCAATACCCACAATATTCCAATTCACAAAATATTTCCAACCATAAATTCCAATTTATCCAACCCAAGAGTAGGTTTAAATCAAAATCACAGGAAAAACTTTCCGAACTATAAAATTCGAAAAACCCGAAATATAACTCGGAAAACCGAAAAACCACATAACCTTTCTAAGGAAAATGGCCACAGAGCTATTTTCGAAAATCCGAACTACTCTCGGAACTTTCGAGAAATCATAGAACCATATCCAAATTAATGGTTTAATTCCGAGCAACCACAGAAACATAATTCGAAAAAATCCGAACTCAGAAATTCTGATAACCATAGAACCATAAAACGAAAACTACAGAAATCATTCCGAAACGGAACTCGAAAAATCCGAAACCATAATCGCAACGAATCGATCTAATTCTGATCGAGGACCATGTCATCATAGACACAAAATGAGGGGACGGGGACACGGAAGATACCTGGGGTGCTCGGCTAGAGCTCTCAGATGAAAAAGAAGGAAAAATTATCCGTGGACAGTGGGAACGGAACGCGGATAGCAGCGGATCGAGTCGGAATAGCGCTGTAGTTGCGCACAGAGATGCTGGACAGCAGATCGGGATACGGGACAGCAGATCGGGGCCGCTCGGGAAGTCGGCGACGGAAAGGTCGTGCAGAACAGGCGCTGCAGGGGGCGACCGACAATCGGGATGGCCGCGGGTGGCTCGGGGAAGTACGACGGCGAAAGCCGCGAACTCGCCGGAGGGCGCGGTCGGCTTTGGGGACAGCCGCGAAAGGGAGGAGCTCGGCGTCGGGGCTCGGACGGCGGGAGGCGGCCGGATTCGCCGAGGGCCGGCGGGCAGCGAGGCGCGCTCAGGCGGATGGGTTGCCGGCGGAAGGTCGCCGGGATGGGCGGAGCCGCTCGGTCGGCCGAGAGTCGCCGGAAAGGCGCGGCCGGTCGTCTAGGGCTCGGGTTAGGGCTTTGGAGAAATTTGGGGAAGTGGGTTTGGAAGAGTGGTGGAGAGTTTGGAGAAGGAGATAGGATTAAATAGGGAAAAATTTGGGGGTTTCGGAAGAGAGAAGAAGGAGTCGGGCGTTAGGGAGTCGAGGGGTCAGCCGAGCGTGCGTTTGGAGAAGGAAAGGTTTTCCTCTCCTGATAGTTTTAAAGGAAAATGAGAAGGAGAGAGTTAATGAAAGTTTTAAGGAATAAAAGAAATTGTTTTGTTTTTAATTAAGAAAGAATATGTTATTTATATATATAAATACTAAGGGACTTCAAAATTAGTTTTGGGAAAATTGAACTTGGGTTCGAGATGGGTCCGTGTAATGTCCCAAATTCGTGATACGTATTTAGTGTACGTATACGTGTTTTGGACCCATATTTAATTCATGGTTTGTTGTCTTGGTTTATTTTGCATTGGCTTGGTTTTATTGTCATTGATAGTTTAATTGCTTTTAATGATTCATTGGTTTATTTGGGCTTGGTTTATTCCTAGGTTGGTTCGGCTTGGTTCGGTTTGGGATTGCTCTTGGTTCATCATGAACCAAGGGGTGAACCCCCTACCTACCACCACCATTTGTATTTATTAGCCCTTCTTCTTTCTCTCTCTTCATTACTCATCTTCTTCTTCCTCATTCACTCCCTTCACCTACCAAAGAGAGGGAGAGAGAGGTCTAGGCAAGTTGCATCTTACTATCACTTGAGGGCTACATTTTATTTGTCTAATAGTTTTATTAGCTCATTGTAGCAATATTAGAACTTGGGTTTTCTCCATTTGGAGCTTAGAATTTTGTAGATCTAGAATTGAAGTATTTTTGGATTTTGGTGATTTTGATCTATCAAACTTCTTTGTTTTCAAGTTTTGATAGTTCCATGTTGTAGAGAATTTTATTCTACCCAATTTTGACCTTTGAAAAGTTGGATTCGGACTTGTTTTGACCAAGATATGGACTGTTGAAGCTTAGATTCAACTTTAGAGTTCTTGCTGTTCTTGCCATTTGGAGAAGACAGTGAACAGTGAGCTAGCTTTTTAGCTTACGCCACTGAGCTGTACGCTGCTCTTTAGCGAGCGTACGCTAGCCTTGGTACGCTGCTCTTTAGCGAGCGTACGCTGACTTGGGTACGCTGCTCTTTAGTGAGCGTACGCTAGCCTTGATACGCTGCCTGTTGGCAGCGTGTCTTTTGCGTACGCTAGCGTGAGCGTGCCCTAGACCCTTTGGTACGCTAGCTTGAGCGTACGCTGACCTGTAGCTTGAGCGTGCCCTTGTGTACGCTGACCCTTGCGTACGCTTTCCATTGGAAGTGTATGGACCCCTTTGGTACGCTAGCTTGAGCGTACGCTGACCTGTAGCTTGAGCGTGCCCTTGTGTACGCTGACCCTTGCGTACGCTTCCCATTGGAAGTGTATGGACCCCTTTGGTACGCTAGCTTGAGCGTACGCTGACCTGTAGCTTGAGCGTACGCGTGCCTTGGTACGCTAGCTTAAGCGAGCAAGGTGTACGCTGGCCTGAGCATAGTTTGACCTGAGCGTATGGCCTTTGGCTGACTTGGTCTCATGTCAGCGTGTCAGATTTGGTTTTATTTTCCTTAAGCTTGGCTCTTCTATAGCCCTGTATATTGATATTTTATTAGATATTTTACGTCCATTTTATATCCTTACGCCTTTTGTCCTGAACTTGATAATCACGAATTTACTTGATATGTTTGGAATTGATAATTGAACATGACCTGATAGTGACCCGTAGTGGTGCACTCCTGACATAATAGCCTGACATGACCTGATAGTGGCCCGTCGTGGTGCACTCCTGACAAAGTGCACTTAATATGATAACCTGACATGATTATCTCGAATAGCTGTTGCGACGGCTACCTGACATGACATGACCTGTTTAATTAATCATGACACCGTAGGCGATTGTGCTTGTACAAATAATCCAGTCCTGTCTTGCATCATGGCTAGGAGGGGACTCCTGAGTACCACGGTCAGGAGTACCTACTGAAATGGACTAAGGTTAATAACTAGAATAATTCACTAGACATGAAGAGATGTTCCCCAGTTACAGGCGATCCCATTATCCCGGCCGCAAATGTTTGGACTTGTAGCCTGCCGACGAGTAGGGCACATTTTCAGCCCACTGTTATGTGGGGCACTCTTGATTGTCACTTTAAATGATTGAACTCTATTGTCACTCTAATGCGTTGTACTCTCTAAATTGTCACTATAATGATTGCCTGGATAACCTGGATAGCTGCAGGGCCTGTGACTACTTGGAGCATCTCATTGCATCTTGCTAGTAATTAGGATTGTGATAACCCTAGTTAGTTAATGTAGAAAGCCGTAGGCAATGATTGGCCGTGATTGATTGGATGGAGTCTAGTCCAGTATGGTATTGTCTAGAAGTGATTGATTGCAGATTGTACCAGAATGATTGAATGATTGTCACTCCAAATTGTCACTATAAGGATTGTCACTCCAGATTGTCACTATAATGATTGTCACCCCAGATTGTTACTTGCCCTGATTTCTTATATTTATCTTGCCGATAAATGGTGAGAGAAACCAAGTTCCGTTCAGACGAAGGGTTACAACCCCGGTCCTTGTTTGGTTTACGGGTTGTAACCTAGCTATCTGAATAGTCCCATGGTTATCTCATCGTATATCATCCTGTCCTGCTTTTCTATATGCTCTGTCTTTTATCGATTCTGTACAAGATTGTCTTTTATATTCACCTATCATGTTTTCCTTAAATAACTGTCTCTTATTATGTAATTATATTATTGTGCTAATTTGCTGGCTTTAGTTCTTAAGTGAAGCCTCCTTTGTGGCACTTGCTCTTTCTGGGGTCTGACCCAGCTGGTTTTGTATGGCCAGATACCGGAGCAGCACCAAAGGATCTCCCTGCTTTCCAGCCCGATGGTGGTCACCAGGCGTAACCAGGGCATCGAGTGGGTTTCTTTTGTTCTCCCACTGTAATATTGTAAATTATTCTTTTGAGGCGTTTAGCCGACGAGCAAGTGTTAGCTCGATTGTACTTACTTACTGTCTACCTACGGGCTGTAACATGATTGACAAGTCCCGGGGGTTGATCATGTATGACTGAACTCTTGCTAGTCCTCACATTTTGTAACGACTAGCTTCATGATCATCTGGATATGTAATGTTTGGGATGCCTTACAATTGTATATTTGGAGATCTGATATCTTGTGATTATTATTAGTTGGTTGAGATTGAGACAATAGGCTATTTTATGACCTTAAGAGACTGATGGATTGTAGTGAAACCCTCACATATCTAGACAGCCGTGACCGTATAGCGGGGTGGATTCCATTCCGTTATACGTAGCTGGCTATGTCTGCCCCCGCTCTCCAGTATTCTGGTTCTGGGGCATGACAGTCCGGGACAGGGCCAGACAAACAAAAGTCCAAAATTATTATTTATTTTGAAAATATATATTTTTCTTAAACTGTCAATAACAATAATAATAAATACTAATAATACAAATAAACCAAAATATGTTATGACCAAAACAATTAAAAATACCGAACAAAATCCGGGAAGCGGGTTTCACACTTGCAAATGCTTTTACAACAAGTCTTCTGATTCGCATCTCAGTAATGTTATCGAGAGATTTTTCGATGAGTCCCCCATGAATTGTAGGGTTTGATTGGAGAGAGTCGTGACATACTCAACCTTGCCCTCAATATATGGAGGGTGTTTCTGCAGCTCGAAACCATATATGATGCAAATGTGGAGCCTTATGTTGCCATCAAGATCTGAATTCCTAAATTGGCTCATTCATCCTATAACCATGCGAGCCAAGGATCAGCATCATGTTCTTTTTTCCCCACCAGGCGGCTTCTTTTGCTGGAAACATCTCTATATGCTAGGGGTAAGTCTCGGTTTATTCAGTTTTAATCTCACAAAGAGTTTCATCTAGGACTGCCAGACTCTTGGCAGTCCAACACTAATGAAGGACTGCCATGGGTCTGTCAGTCCTAGATAAAACCTTCTGTCTATCTAAGACTGCCAGACCCATGGCAGTCCTTCATTAGTGTTGGGCTGCCAGGGGTCTGACAGTCCAAGATGAAACTCTTTACAGAGAGTTTCATACAGGACTGCCAGCCCCCTGGCAGTCCTACATTAAGTTAAGACTGTCAGGGGTCTGACAGTCCTATATTAAGTTAGGACTGTCAGGGGGCTGACAATACTGTCCCAAACTCTCTTTTCATACAGGACTTCCAGCCCCCTGACAGTCCTTCATTAAGTTAGGACTGTTAGGATACTGGCAGTCCTGTATGAAACTGGACCCTCTTCTCTCTTTTTTTTTTCCTTCCTTTTAAGTTTTCCAAAATAACTATTATTTTCTTTGGGTGGAAAATTAGTATTTTATTTTCTTGTTGTTGTGGTGGTGATTTTCTTCTGATTCTTGGAGAGGGCGGCAATGGAGGAGATGGGTTTGTTGAGTTCTGTGCTGGGTTTTGTTGGATTCAGAGTTGAAATCTTTGTTGGGATTGTGATTGGCTATTTTCTCTTCATTTACTTCCAGTCCACTGATGTCAAGGTGCTATTCTAGAAAAATTTGGAGAAAAATTTGTGCTAGGGTTTAGAATTTTATGACCTAGAAATGTGGAGGAGGAGAAGAAAAGAGTAGAGGAAGAGGAAGAGAGGAAATGAAATGAAGTTGGTATTTATACCATTTTTTGGGCTAACCCCAAGTAAAAAAAATTGATGACAAACTTGTAATATTTTTGAACATTTTTGAGATAGTCCCAAGTAAAATGTGTGGTGCCCTTAGAAAAAAATCAAATTTTATTAGTAGATGCTGAAAAGGAATATGATTTCTGCGATCATCCTAGTTCAAGACTATGCGACGTAGCCGTTATCTCCACATCTACGCGTCACCAGATGCCAGGCGGTGACGTAATTACAACCGGCGGTGACCAGATCCAACAGTCCCATCCCCTTCTTTAAAACCCCTCGCACTTCCTCTCGCTTCCTCTCTCTCTCTCCGATCGACCGATCCCAAGAAAACCCTAACCCTAAAAAAAAAACCTAAATTTTGACAAACCCTAATTTCCTTCTCCTTCTTCCTCCTCCTCACGTTTAAGCCCTAATTCTCCACCACTGAATGTGGCCATGGAGGAATCCCGAAGGTTCTCCATAGGCTACGCTCTCGCCCCCAAGAAGCAGAGCAGCTTCATCCAGCCCTCCCTCGTCGACCTCTCTAGGGAGCGCGGCATCGACCTCGTCGCCATCGACCCCTCCCTCCCCCTCCTCGACCAGGGCCCCTTCGACTGCGTCCTCCACAAGCTCTACGGCGACGACTGGAAGCGCCAGCTCCGCGAGTTCTCCGCCAGGAACCCCGGCGTCCCCATCGTCGACCGCCCCGACGCCATCGAGCGGCTCCACAACCGGATCTCGATGCTCCAGGTCGTCTCCGAGCTCGAGATCCCCCAGGCGTCCGCCGACACCTTCGGGATCCCGAGCCAGGTCGTCGTCTACGACTCCAACGCCCTCTCCGACTCCCGCGCCGTCGGCGCCCTCCGCTTCCCGGTCATCGCCAAGCCCCTCGTCGCCGACGGCAGCGCCAAGTCGCACAAGATGTCGCTGGTCTACCACCGCGCCGGGCTCCTCAAGCTCAAGCCCCCGCTCGTGCTCCAGGAGTTCGTCAACCACGGCGGGGTCATCTTCAAGGTGTACGTCGTCGGCGGCCACGTCAAGTGCGTGAAGCGGAAGTCGCTCCCGGACGTCTCCGAGGAGAAGCTGGAGAGCACGGAGGGGTCGATGTCGTTCTCCCAGGTGTCCAACCTGTCGCACCGGGAGGAGCATTACTACGAGCAGCTGGAGGACGCCGAGCTCCCGCCGGCGCGGTTCGTCAAGGACATCGCCATCGGGTTGCGGCGGGTGATGGGCCTGCACCTCTTCAACTTCGACATGATCCGGGACGTCAAGGCCGGGAACCACTACTTCGTCATCGACATCAACTACTTCCCCGGCTACGCCAAGATGCCCAACTACGAGACGGTGTTGACGGAGTTCTTCTGGGATGTGGTCAACAGGAAAACGATCGAGAACGAGTCCGGCGAGGAGAAAGACGAGAAGGGGGGAAAATTGCAGCCGCAGTGCTGAAGTTTTATTTTTTTTCTTTTCTTTTCCGGAAGGTACTCCTCGCACTCTTCTGAGATGAAACCTGCATTCGTTTCTTGAAAGTTGTAGCATGCTCTACTGAATAAGCATTGGGCGAGTTCGGTATAAAATCTCATCTGGACATTGTAAATTCTTTTTTACTTTTGTGCTTACAATAGGTAGTAGTAGTAGTTCTTTCCATTTTCTGGATACTGTAGGTGTCGCTTGCTGTCGTTCCATATTTATTGGGTGTTCGAAGAATTATTCAGAGAACATATTTAGTTGCAATGCTAAATCATAGGAAGCATAGACACTCAAACATTGGTGCCACGCGTCCCTAGGAACTATGTACACAATACAAAATTGGTACCATTTCTGTGTCGTGTTCATTATCGTACACGCGTTGAAAACAACATGGATACACTAGGATATGGTAAACCATACACAATTCATGACAAATTGTGTTTTTCCATGCAATTTCTTCCCTTTCCATCATCTCACATTTTGGCATATCTAGTTCATGCATCCGTTCTTCCTTTATTTATTAGACGACATAATATTTCTTTAAGGGCCGTTTGATTGCGAGACACCCAAGGAAGCAGAAGAGGATCTCTTATGGAATTTGATATTTTCCAAATTGTGTTTGTACGAAGTTAGTTTTATCCCCTTAGGACACTTTGTGGCATTTCTTTTGTTAAGGAAGTCAGATTAGTTGTGAAAGGCAATGCGAAGAAGGATGAGGGGAAAAAATGACAGAAGACAAGTTCCCACTTCCTTCACGAGAGATGGAAGGAAAAAAAGATCACCAAAGGTTACTACTATGTAGTACTTTGCTTTCCTTTCCTTTCCCTTGCTCCATACCAAACAATAGAATGACCTAGAAGTGATGGTTTTTTCCAACTTTCTACTCCCTTCTTAGTCCGTGCATCCATACCAAACACCCCTAAGTGTTTCAATTATACTCATTTTCCCATATCCATGTCGTAAACTTTTATTTCATATTTGTTATCAGAGGGTGTTTTGATTGTTTGAAAAGATAATAAGGTGCTTCTAAAGGCTCCTCTAGGAATAAGAACTATGATAATCTTATGTGTGCTTATTTATTCTTGCACATGGTTTGGACTCCAAGAGTGTGGCACCATTATGACAATCTATTTGATTACGTCGGAAGGCCTATAGGATTGTGTTTTTCCTCGATGTCCCTTAGTAAATCTTGAGGTGTGCAAAATTTAGAACTTAAAAGGGGATTTATGTTGCGATGTCTTTATTTAAACATATAAAGAAACAAGGGTTGTGGTGTACTCGCGAGGGGCTGAAATATTTACTTAAGTTGTTCCTTCAACTTTATCCATTGTGACCTGGCACAATGCTATTTGGAGTTGTGTGAAATAATTGTAAGAGAAACTGCTTTTGGTGTTTGGTTGTAGTTGTGGATCACCTTTTCGTTTGAAAAGTTTAGTCCATGTTTACCAGTGTTCAATTAGATTGCATTCTGAACTGAATTTCTGTAACTTAGATCCCTTTGGGCACTTATTTGATAGTCCAATATTGTTGTATGTGGCTGAATAAGTAGTGGCCACGTAGTCACGTGGACATTTGTACATTCTTCCTTTTTCGCTGCCAGTAACTACTTCCATTCTTGTTGAAAACATTGTTAATCTTTATTCCTATAGGTGTTCTGTTTGTTGAAAACTTTAATGCCTTAAGACTGTATTAGAAGAATATATCTACCTCCATCTTGTCTTTTAAGTATTTGCAAGTCGGATATGATGAGTAGCTTTATTCTGGTTTGTAGCCATTATACTTTCAATGTTCTTTCTATTATTACTTTCCTTTTCCAAATGCATATACATATTAGAAAACTTTGTTAATCTTTATTCCTATAGGTGTTCTGTTTGTTGAAAACTTTAATGCCTTAAGACTGTATTAGAAGAATATATCTACCTCCATCTTGTCTTTTAAGTATTTGCACTACACATAATTTAGTTGAATCCTCTTGAAATGCTCATGTTTAAACTATTCAAAGTGCCTCCCCATGGACACACCGGGATCAGTGCCACGACCATGTCATATCCGTGTCAATACTTCGAAATACATTATGACATGCCACAATTGGTTTTATGTCCGTGCCATATGTGTATCGTGTTCTGTAGTTGTGTATGTGCTTTGTAGGAGGACTACCTAAATAGTATCATTTCATGTCGTACTTTATCATGTATTGTTCCCATATCTTTGTCTTCTTTTCTCTTCTCCTATCTATGTTGCACGAATATGGACACGATAGGGACATTTTCAAATTGGTACAAAAGTAGTTACCTATCTTGCACAAATACGGCCTCGGACACGTTATGGGTATGGACGGGTATTGGTACGGGTGTCATTTTGCCGTGTCTTTTTGTGCATCTCTAATTATGTGCACTTCCTTCATTTCCTAAACCATAAGTTGTCCTTAAGAGTGTCTCACAAGAAACCATAATATCTCACAAGAAGCCAAAACAGCACAAGTTGTAAAAGATGTGTTTAAGAGATACAAATTTGATTTTACTCACTTATTTTTGGAATAGCGAAAATATTTATTTAAGAACGATAATCTGATTATTTTACCTATATCACAGCTGGCATCTGAGGCCCATATTTTTATCAACTTTGTAAATTTCGCTCATCTGGATGTAAAAATTTTCATGACAGTAGGTCAACTAGTGAGTGTATTTTGTTGGTAAGCCAATGAGTTCCCTCCTTATTTAGGTATTATACTATTAAGGGACTTCTAACCTCACATTGAGGAGTAACTCATCTAGGAAGAATGAACACTCCAATAATCGGTGTTGATCCTGTGTTGCGTCGAGTTGGAGACGTATGGGGAAAGACAAACTCCAAAACACACTAGGACAAGCCAAAATCGATGTTGTGGCCATGTCCCCCTGTCTGTGTCGTGTCATATTCCATACAACATAGCTTTCCATTAGTTAATCCTTCAACTTTAAGCATTTTGATTTCTAGCTGCTCTAGGTACGGAATGCTATGTCGATTGGCCATAGGAACAATTGATTTTGTTTTTAGTTAATTCATTGTTGTCTACATTTAATTTAGAGATTCTGGAAAGGATTTGTTCATGTGTATTGTTGTCATCATAGGTCACTGTGTGCCCCTTTTCACATATTAATTTGCAGACTAGGTATGTAATTACAGGATCTTTGCGTCAATGTTGTATTAAGTGACATCATTTTGTGCTTGGTCCTTTTATGGATACTGATCGATCAATTGCAATTGGGCGGCCACTGTTTGCTGTGACTGGAAGTAAGTACATAATATAATGATAATTCATAGGAAAATTTGGAACTGTGACTAATAGATTATGATTTGAGTGATTCAGGTTCCTATGGTTTGGAAAGGCTAGTGACTTTGTTATCATTAAATTCTTGAGTTTATTCATTTTACATGGGGAACATGTCCTTTTATTCCTTTTAGAACTTTAGTTATTTCTTTTTCCAGACTATTGGTAGGGAAGGAACTGATTGTGTATTTATCCTCATTTGGCTGTGGGTTCATTGTGTCAGTCATTTATGAATGTGTGTTATCTCGAGGTGTTGCAGTGGAAATGAGCTATATATCTGTCGAGTTCTAGTTGTGTTTCTTGATGCGGAAAAAAAAAAAAAACGATATCTCCGATGATAATGGCATGCCATCTGTATCTTTGTTTGCTTGTGAAGAAATAAGATCCCAATATCTGCTTGATTTTTCAGTGAGAAGTCCTTTGTTGGCAATAATGGATCACTGTGTCCTGTAATGTTAGATGGTTGCTCCATCTCTTGTGCTGCAGTCTCCAGTTTTGAATGATACATGGTGATGAGTTCCATAGCAAATATTTTGACTCAGTTATCCTTGCACTCGGAAAGTACTAGGTTGGTTGGTCACTGTAAAAATCAAATCTAAGAGGCTCTATGGTTATCTGTAATTGAAATGTTTTTGCAACATTTGTTGGTGTAATCGGAGTAGCAACCAAAATTCTTGCAACATCTGCTGTAGGAATTAATGTGTATGTAGTGCAAGTTTTGTTGTATTAATAACTAAATTTACAACAAAACAAAACACAAAATTTGAAATATATGTTACAAGAGATTGTTATAGTTGTATTTATACCCAACCAAACAACCCCTACTATTCAGAAAGTCCTACATGTTCAATTTTTTTGCTAAGAAATCATGTAGCATATGCTACTCAAGAAATCCTAATTTGAGATTTTTTTTTTTTAGATTTTTTTTTTATTTGGGAAACCATAAAAACCAGTAACCACTTACGAAATGGAACCACTTACGAAATGGATTAATCAGATTAGTGATTCGGGGATACCGAACAACGCTCCTAATTTCGGGACGACGCTTCTAAACCTACAACTAATAACCAAACCCTAAAACCTAGAGTAACACTCTAAAACCCTAGAATAACTAAAAATAGTTGTTAATTTCCATTCTAGGATTTATAAGAATTTTAGGGAGTTGTTGGAAATAATTTACACCAGGAAAAGTAGTAAATCGGCGAACCGCCTAAATTACTATGGGTGCCACTAAACATGTTCGACCTCGAAACCTAGATGCAGGTTCATTTAATCATAAACTCCTAGATTTTTTTCCGTAATTTTTAAAATTATTTGCTAATTTTAAAAGCTAGAAAATGAATTGATGGAATTATTTGGCAATTAAAATAATTAACCTGAAAACTTCTAGAAATTATTAAAGGAAAATAGGATAACTTCTAATAACATATATTAATTTCTGCTGACTCATCCATAACTAGCAGCCAGTGTGGGCCCATAAATCATTGATTACGGGCTTCATCCACTATGCAGTTATGGCCTTATGGGTGCTTATCAACCCTCAAATGGGCTGCTTGGATTGGGCCGTGTTGTCGCTCAGGAGCCACGGCTCTCTTTCTTATTACGAATTCTAGAAAGTTTTTAGCGAGTTGTAAGGAGGATTTCACCACGTTCCTGACCTCAATTTAAGGTGAATATTTGTAGAAAACTATTTTATCATGTCTACTATTTTACTATGATTTTTATTTGAATTTAGGAGCAATGTTTTAAAAACCGGACCGGACCGGCCGGTTCAACCGGTTCACCCGTGAACTGGTCGTTTTTCCGGTCTGGTTCAGTATTGACCCGGTTTTGTTTAAAAGTTAGTTTTTTTGTAAAACATTAATGGCCATAAGGGATTAATTTGGACCACTTAAGTTAACCCAGTGGTTGAACCACTGGTTGAACCACTGGTTGAACCAATTTAATCCGACCCAGTGCCTTGGCCGGGTCAACCACCGGTCCGATTTTTAAAACATTGTTTAGGAGGCTTTTTAAGTATTTATTAGGACTCGTCCAATCTGCAATGTCGCAAATCTGTGCATACAATCTTGTAGAGATCATAACTCCTAGCCTGAAGTCGAAATGTGGATCCGTAATTTTTCTCTAGATCCAGACAAACTCTGGTTTATGCTGCAAAAATATCATGAATTATTTCGAAGTTTTGCTCTATAATAAAAAACGAAACCTAGAATTTATTTTTTTTTGTCTCAAAGTAGGTCTGTCCAAATGCACTAAAACGGTCGTAATTCTAATGACGATTTTAAGCATACCGATACGATCGCATCGACAAGACTCACAAGTATAGCATATTATATTTTGATTTCGAGACAAAAAGATTTTGACCTAAAATTTGGCCTCAGTTTGTCTAGTCTTAAGCACCGGTAACCATAGATTTACATTTTCTGTTTTAGGATACCCATGACCGGATTCACTAATAGGAACTAGGTTGAACCTACAAAAGTCCTATAAATCTAGACACTTTCATAACTTACTATAACTAACATTCTTTCGTAATTTGTACTTGCTGAAGTGTGAGATAGCTAGTGGGTTTTTCGAGGAGTGCTACCGTATGTGATTTGGTATTCGAGGAATCTTATTCGATTTTGTACCGAAACAACGAAAGCCAAAACCGAAATCGAATAAGAAATTTTAATATTTTCAAAACACAACTAATTTCTGTTTCATAACCAAACATAATATCTTATTCATGGGTAACAAGAGAATATAATGGATAGGCAGCTGCCTATCCTTAAGGCCTCGTTTGGTTCGCGGAATGGAAGGGAAAGGAAATCAATTCCTCGTCATTTCCTTTCCTTTGGAAAACTTTAATTCCCATTGATTTTCCTTTCCGATGTTTGGCAATGCCAAGGAATTTGGAAAGGAAAGTGAATACTTCAATGTGGGAAAGTGATTCTTTGCTTGGATGGATGGAATCACTTTCCCCCCTAATTTCCCTTCCATTGGGAATCACTTTCCTTTCCTCCTCAATTCCTTGGACACCCAAACATAGGAAAGTAATCACTTTCCTTTTCCAACCCGGAGATTCCGCGAACCAAACGAGGCCTAAATCTTTTACATATGTTGAAAGTAAAACAATCCAACCAAATCTTTTACATATGTTGAAAGTAAAAATAATCCAAACAAATCTTTTACATATGTTGCATATGTTGAAAGTAAAATCAATCCAAACAAATCTTTTGCATATGTTGAAAGTAAAACCAATCCAACCAAATCTTTTACATGTGCAGAAAACCAATCCAACCAACTTGGAATTAAACAACAATCAAATCATCTATGTAGAAAGTAAACATCAGAAGATTATTCATGCACGCATGTCCAGCCAACTCACAAGGGGACAAATTAAAGAAGCAGTCGATCAGAAACAATGCATATGTATCCATCGGTCTATCAAGTGCTTGAATAAAGTGCAGAGTAATTAGAAGAATATATATATATATATATATATATATATATATATATATATATATATATATATATATATATATATATATAAGTTCATATATATAAGTTCATCCTTAGATATTATATAAGTTCATATATATATAAGTTCATATATATATATAATACATGTCCATCCTTAGATATTATATAAGTTCATATATATATATATATATATATATATATATATATATATATATATATATATATATATATATATATTCTTCTAAATATATATATATATATATATATATATATATATATATATATATATATATATATATATATATATTTAGAAGAATATATATATATATATATATATATATATATATATATATATATATATATATATATATATATATATATATGAACTTATATAATATCTAAGGATGGACAATAAATGAATGTACTTACCTATTATTCCTTAACGGATCGTGGTAGTGGTTGTATGTGAGACTTGTCTCACGGTATCAGTATTTATATACGGATACATATTTTCTGCTGTACTTTCTTGATTTTTGATACCTTGAAAATTTTCCAAAATTATAGATTTCTTGTTTATTGGCATACCACTGATGTACTGGTGTGTATCGGCGGTTGTTATTCTCATTGTACGGACTTCCGACAAATGTCAGGTAGCCCGTATTTTGACTTGCCTTTCGTTTTGATTTAAATCTTGACTCGGTTTAATTTTGTTACTCCTGTTTTCCGTTATACGTATTTCCAGTATACGTATACGGACTTCGACCCATATTTTATTTTGTCTTATTATATTTTATTTTATTGCTCGATCTAGACTTGTTTTGATCTTGAGTGGTTCAATTTGGTTTGGTCCAACTTGGCTTGGTTGGGATGGATTGGCTTGGTTTATTTTGATGGGTTCAACATGTTGAACCATCTCCCCCCTTCCTTTTTATAAACCCCCATCTCTTTCTCACTCCTCCATTATTTCATTTATCTTTTTCCTCTTCATCTTCTTCCTCCAACCCAAGGCAAGTACATCTTGCCAAATGTTGGACAATGCTATTTTTATTTGTCTATTATCTTCCTCACATGATTCTAAGATCCTTTAGTTCTTGGCATTTTTTATTTTGGTGGTTCAAATTTTGTAGATCTAAGTTTATGTTATTTTCGATTTTTTTTTGTTTTGATCTATCAAACTTGCTTGTTTTCAAAATCTAATTGTTTCATGTGGTAGATAATTTTATTTTACCCAAATTTGACCTTTGAAAGTTAGAGTTCGTTTTGTTTTGACCGAGTTATGCAAGTTTGAAGTTCATGAGTTCCTTGGCCATCTTTCTCGAATTTTTGGAGAAGATGAGCAGTCTGACCGCATGAGTCCTTGGCCTCATGCGTCCTGTGGACCGCATGAGTCCCGCGAACCGCATGAGTTTCTGGCCCCTATGGTCCTGCGGACCGCCTTGGTTCTGCGGACCGCTTGCAGTCCTGCGGACTGCCTTGGTCCTGTGGATCGCATGCGTCCTGCGGACCGCATGAGTCCCGCAGACCGCATGATCTCTTGGCCGTTTTGGTTCTGCGGACTGCTTGGGTCTTGCGGACCACATGAGTCTTGCGAACCGCACGCCTTGGCCGCATGCATCCTTGGCCGCATGTATCCTTGGCCGCATGCCTCCCTGCTCCCCTTGTGGCCGCATGTATCCCTGCTTCGCCTGGCGCCCCTTGGCACCGGCGCACCTTGCTTGCCCTATGCCTCTTGCTGCAAGCTCACCCCGTGTACCCTTGCACTTGCCCCTCGCATGTTTATTTATTTTATTTTATTGTTTAGACTTGGCCTAACTTGCGACGACCCTACTTAATAACTTGATATTTCTTTAAATGAAATTTTAACACGATTTGATGACCTTGTACAGTTAGAGAATGATTGTACAGCTTTTTATGCTCTTAACACTAGTCCAGATTTTAATTATTATTTTATGTCAAGTAGTTATTTTATCTATTCCTTCTTACATGTTATGATGCGCATTTTATCAAGATCTTTCTACATGCTATCCATACGTCTATGATTTGCTTAATCTAGATAGTGATCCGTTGTGGTGCACTCATGATTTATGTCTTTCTTCCTTGCTTAACATGATAGTGGCTCATAGAGGCGCACTCTTGACAAGTACTCTTTACATGACAAGTAAACCATGATAGTGGTCCGTCGTGGCGCACTCTTAACAAGTAACCTTAACACGATAATACATGATAGTGACCCGTCGTGGTGCACTCTTGAACATGTCTTTACATGCTTACATGATAGTGGCCCGTAGAGGCACACTCTTGACAAGTACTCTTTACATGACAAGTAAACCTAACATGACGTGTATAATCAAGATGCTGTTGCGACGGCTATTCTCCTTGCTAATACAACTCTTTCTGGACACCATGGTTGAACCTTGTGTGTGGGTGAACAAGCTACATGTCTCTTCTGTATCATGTCTAGGACATGAATTCTTGGTTACCACGGTCAGAGATTCATACTGAATCTGACTAGGTTAATAACTAGATTGATCAAAGTAGCTCATATAGAGAGATGTTTCCAGTTACAGGCGATCCCATTATCCCGGTGCCCCCTGATGGACTTGTACCCTGCCGACGAGTAGGGCACATTTTTAGTCCACTGTCATGTGGGGCCCTTCTTGAAATAAGTACTATGCACTGTCATGTGTTGCACTCCAAGTCACCTAATAACTCTTGATAACTCTTGACATGAACCCCGCCTGGATAACCTGGATAGCTGCAGGGGTTGTGACTGTGGAAATATCTCGTTGTATCTTGTTAGTAACTAGACTTGTGATAACCCTAGTTAGTTAGCCGTACTCATTGCTTGGCCGTGAATAATGGATGGAGTCAGTCCAGTCCAGTCTAGTTTTATCTAGGCAGTGTCCGTATGTTTATTTCAGTACATTATTATTTACGCCTTACTTTTGTCGATAAATGATCGAAGGCTGAGTTCTGTTCAGGAGAAGGGTTACAACCTCGGTCCTTGTTTGGTTTACGGTTTGTAACTCGACTTCCGGAATAGTTCCTAAGTCATCCTATAATTGTCGTTCTATATAGTTCTCACATGCTCTCATGCTCTAGTTATCCCACATGCTCACATGTTCAGTTATCTCATAAATGATCCCTATGCCGAGTCACCATGCGCTCATAACCCGGCTATTTCACAAGCTCACATGTTCAATTTATTTTTACTCTCAAGCTTTCGTTTACTTAATATGTCTACATTTTACATTACGTCACATGTTAATTACCTTATGCTCCAAGATGCCTTACTTATTGTCTTTCTAGGTTCGGAATAAGTGCATTGGTAGTGCACAAGTCTCGATCTGCTTTTACTTAATTATATCTCTAACCATTGCTATGTTAGCTATTGCTGGTTTTAGTTCATAGTTTGGCTTTCTTTGTGGTACTTGCTATTTGGGATTTGACCCCACTGGTTTTCTTTGGCCAGATCTGATATAGGAGCCCAGAGGATTTTCCGTACCATCTACTCGACGGTGGACATCCGGATCGCCAGAGTACCTGAGTGGGTTTCTTATTTTATTCTTCCACTTGATATGTACATTATTCTTTTGTGGCGTTTAGCCTCTGAGCACATGTTTATCTCATGTTTTTGGATCTTGACATTTAGCCTACGGGCCAAAATATGATGTGCGTATTCTAGACTATAGCTAGAGCTTATCATATGTGACTATTACTCTTGCTAGTTCTCCATTTTGAATTACTAGCTTCATGATCATCCATGTATATATGATTTGGGACGCTTTACTATTGTATGTCTGATGATCATACTTCTTGTTCCTTGTATAATTGTCTGTAATTGAGATACCTAGGATTGTTTAACCTAGGATCGACTGTTGGCTTGTAGGAGTAACCCCCATGTCTTGACAGCTTATACGTAATTTCAGAGTACTGGTGTACTTTGGAATTGCGTAGCTGGCCTTATACGTCCCTACTTGCCAGTATTCTGGTTCTGGAGCGTGACATAGGTTTTAGTGGTGGCCCATGTAGGTCTCGATTTATCAGATTGTGGGGGTCACTGATGTTTAGTTATCTCAATCACAATTATCCTTCATTGATATCCTTCGTATTATTCTCTACCTTCGATCCTTTGACCCGATGTTTGCCTTGATCGTTGATCTCTCATGTTCCCTCGATTTGATCCTTGTGTCCTTTAACTTTCAGGGGCACTATTCCTAATCCTTCCGATCATATTGTTTGGGGTTCTGTCACTGACAGGTCATCAATCTTCTGTTAGGCCAGTTATGGAGGATCAATCTCAGCATTCAGGTGTAGAGTCGAGAGTTGACTCGAGGACAGAAATGCTAGTCCATCCCGATCAGCTAGCTGTGCCCGTATAGTCAGCAGTCCGAGCAGAGATAGTTCCAGATCAGTCTGATGTACCTCCAAGAAAATGATGGAGTCACAGCAACGACGAGATCTCGTTCTCCAACAGAGTATCCAGATGTTGATAGACCGTAGTAGGCAAGGAATACCATAAGTATTTCAAGCCAGGACTTACAGCTAGAGGGAGTACAGATTGGAGCCAGGCTGTACCAGTCATCCAGCCAGTCAGCATATCGAGCCCGACCTACTGTGGAGGTAGTACGAGAGCACGAGCATATAGCCAGGAGGATCACATCCAGAACTGAGGGTCGTAAGAGGTGCCATTCACCCGTATCGGGCTTTTCACCCCGATGTCCATCACCAGTACCAGTAGACCAACGCCCATACCAGCACCAGGAGTTACCAGTCGTATGTTCCTTCTGTGGAAGGAAAGGGCACACTCATCTTACTTGTCAGAGGGATAACCTTCTATGTTTAGCGTGCGGATCACCAGGCCACATGATCGAAGTTTATCCCTGGAGGAGTCCGGCTGGATCGTCATCATTCCAGCCTTCTAACCAAATGGCACCAATACCGGTTCAACAGCAGCAGGCTCACAGGCCTTTACCGACGCAGTCCAATACATTCGAGCGGCAGTATGAACAAACCCAAGCTCGGAGGCAGAGGAACCAGCAGCAGTATCAGGCAAAACAAGAAAGATGTACCTACAGTGGGAAGTTAGGACATTCTAGATTAGTTTGTTGGACGGCCAATAGGCGATGCTTCTGCTGTGGAGCAGAGGACCATTCAATTAGCACTTGCCCATATCCGATATCTCGAGTAAGACCATCTACACCAGATATACCACCGCCATCCTTTCAATCACTTCCATCATCACCTCCCGTAGTGGATGAACAACTAGGGCCAATACTAGATGTTCAACCATTGTCATAGTACTCACCACCATCGTGGGCTCAGAGGATCAGGCAGCTCAGAGTACAGTTCAATGCCCAGTATCAGGAGCAGCTCTAATATTTGTATGAGGGTAATACCTTAGGAATTAATCTCAGGTACCATCTTCATGGTTTTCTTTCAGTTATAGCCTTGGATTTGTGTTTCAGTAGCAGGCCAGGTAGTGGCAATATATCTTGGGTTCTTGCACGCGACCTTGTATTCTATCTATAGGTGGAGTACAATAATCGGCTTGACTTATTCGGGAGTGAAGGCGGGTTTCTCGTTCCACTCTTCTGTCTTCGTACCTCAAGATACGTGATAATTATCACATGTCTCGACTACAACGATACGTTCTGGGTAGTGTCATGTCTTAGACTAAGTCATTGGTACCGACTTACTTTGAGACTTGACCTTTATCCATTTTGGAGTTAGCGTAGGCCAGCGAGGACGTTGGTCCCTACTCAACTGTCTCAGGAGACATTTATTCATATGCCTCCAGTCCTTCTTGATTATGGTTGTGTTACTGCTTACACATTTATTTATATTAATGTTGCCTTCATTTACTCATATGTCATGCTTCGTTTTACTGAGATGATTGTGTTTTCTTGAGCTTTTGTTTCGGTTATCTTGCTTGACCAGCTTTAGAAAATTTCGATGACAGAATTTTCTAAGGATGGGAGAGTTGTGAGACTTGTCTCACGGTATCAGTATTTATATACAGATACGTATTTTGTGCTGTACTTTCTTAATTTTTGATACCTTGAAAATTTTCCAAAATTATAGATTTCTTGTTTATTGGCATACCGCCGATGTACTGGTCTGTATCGGTGGTTGTTATTCTCATTGTACGGACTTCCGACAAATGTCAGGTAGCCCGTATTTTGACTTGTCTTTTGTTTTGATTTAAATCTTGACTCGGTTTAATTTTGTTACTCCCGTTTTTTGTTATACGTATTTCTAGTATACGTATACGGACTTCGACGCATATTTTATTTTGTCGTATTATATTTTATTTTATTGCTCGATCTAGACTTGTTTTGATCTTGAGTGGTTCAATTTGGTTTGGTGCTTTGTTACTGCTAGTAATTTTGTTGCATCTCCGCTCACAAGGAATGATAGTGACGTGAAATTCAAGAAGGTGTCGTCGTACCTGATCACCTATCAATCTTTTATAGTCCTCCTTGGATCATCAACGAATATGTGGGCTCTAGCTTTGTCATCCCCCACATCATCAAGTCGTTGTCGTCGGATATGAGTTTGGTCGTTGATCAACTCCTCCTATACGTCAAGGGTAATGCTGCCGTCGTGACGACAACTACAATGATCAATGATGAACTACTATAGGGAGATGTTGTATTTGGTGCTACGGGAATCTTCTCAAGTTCTTAGCGGCCAGATTACAAAAGTACCTCAGCTTAGGCAGGCCATTAAAGATGTTGGCAGGCAACTCACTGATTCGAGTAAAAGAGAGATCGAGAACCTCAAGCTCTTTAAGGTCATGCAATTCTACGGTCTCCAGGTTCTTGCAATATCTACGTAGAGAGAGCTCAACGATGGGTGATCCGGAGAGGAAGAAGGATCTGATCACGTGGGGAGGCCGAGTCGACTCGGTCACTTCCCGGAACTGACCCACGACCCGGTCCAGTTCCTGGTGGACTCTGGCTTGGACGTCCTCGTGGATCGCAAGACGGGCAAGCGCCCACTCTATCAGCACAGCTACTGTGTCCGTGCCCCGAAATATCATTTCCTGTCAAAATCATTCACAATTCGTATCAGAAAAAAACCTTAATAATTAATGGTGATTGGATTGCTAACTGATATTGGTTAATAAATTTCTAAATCCGTTTCGCGTAACCTTGACATATACCTGCCTCTGTTTCAATCAAGAAGAAGATAATGGGATCGTTTATGATTATGAATGACGGTTACGTGTCCGTGATCGAAATATATATATATATATATATATATATATATATATATATATATATATATATATATATAATACAAAAAAAAAATAAAAAAAATATATATATATATATATATATATATATATATATATATATATATATATATATATATATATATATATATATATATATACAGAGAATTAGTTGTTAATGAAATACGTGACAGTCATATGCTAAGTATAAAATACAAGTGTTACGTGACTCATGCAGGAACGGGAGACGAGCTTACCCAGAGCAGGGCGACCATGTCAGGATCGGAGAGGCGGTCACCGCCTTGGAGTGACAGCAGGACGTCGACGAAATCACAAGCTTCTCCTCCAATTTTGTTCCTGTGCTCCTCAATGATGCTGCTGACGAACCTGTCGACGTTGGGCACCAGCTCGGCGCACCTCGACCTGACCCTCTGCAGGTCAAGCCCCGCCAGCCACGGCAGGTGGTCAGACCAGTTCAGCTTCCCCAGCAGGTCGTAGCCTTCCTCCACCAGCCCCCTCAGCTCCCTCACCTCCTCGCCCTCGGTGCGACCCAAGCCGTACGTCCTTCACCGGGCGGTCCGCAAAGGGGTGTTGAGTATCTCCTTGGCGACGTCGGGGTGGGACGTGACTACGACAAAACAAGTGCTAAACATTGTATCCGGAGATAATACTACTAGAAATAGTCCTACAAAACTAGTGCTAAACATTATATTAAGGGAAATTTGTTGAATGGCTTAAGATTGGGATCCACCTACTAGAAATAAGAAATAAATTGGTACCTAAAGACGCATTCTTAAGCCATATATGCAAGTAATAAGCGTATAAAAAATAAAACAAATGTTAAAGGACACCCCCTTTTTACTAAGGGCCACCAACTTAAAACTTTAAAAAAAATTACAAGTTTGTCATTTTGAAAACACTAAGGGCCATCCCACTTATGTCAATTGAGGACTGCAGGGCTTGCCTGCAGTCCAAAGTGAAGACATGACTGCAGTGCTGGCCTGCAGTCCTCAATTGACAGAATTTTTTTTATACCTACAGTGACTGCAGGGCTTGCCTGCAGTCCAAAGTGAAGAGAGGATTGCAGTGCTGGCCTGTAGTCCTCTCTGTCGATCTGGAGAAACAACCATGAAGAGGAAGAAGAGGGGAAGGATGGGGAGTAGTGCGCGCACCGCAACGCGATGGGGGTTGCTGGCCCGTGCCATCGATCATGAGCTCGAGCGCGCACTACTCCCAATTGCCACTAAAATTAGCTGCTGCTGCTGCTTCTTCTTCTTCTTCTTGATTTCTAGGTTTAGGGTTTGGGGAGAGGAAGGATGGTCAAGTCCTGATACCAGTCGCTGGGGGGAGGGGTCGTCGTCGGTCTGCTCGTGCTTCTCCTCCCGGTGATCTTTCCCGACCTCTTCGCTCCGCTCGGCCACGCCTCTCCGTCCACTTTCTCGGTGAGTTTCCTCTTGGTGGCCCTTAGTAAATCACTTTACATTAGGTTGCTCTTAGTAAAAATTTGAGGGGGTCATGGTTGCCCTGAGTAGGATGGTTGCTGTAGTGCCCCGTCCCGCAAAGTCAATCGGAGGAATCGAAAAGCCGACGACGTTCGGACTTAGCCTTGCAACGGCTGCTCGAAGGCTAGCTCGACCGAGGCGACTCCTCGCTCAAGTGGGGTAGTTTCGGTGAACTTGCCTCATCTTAGCCTTCACTTAATAACACGCATGTTTTCAACTTGCACAAGTAGGCTAATATAAAAGCTATGAACGTACATAGCTAAGGGAATAATCCCGACCCGTCGGAATATCTTAGAACATGGAAAATGGTCCCACGGTCTTCATAGAAGTCGGCTCAGCGTACTTTCAAATGACACTCGATCCTTCGATCCCGTGGCTTGGGAGAAGGAAGTTGGCTGAAGTTGCTAAGTTGTCCCGACACTTGAAATAGCCTAAGTCATAGGCGTCGTCTGCGTGAATGCTTGATAAAGCATGCACGGTCCTGTCCCGCAAGGCTTGGCATAGCCTTCGCATGTCCTGCACGGCTTGGCATAGCCTTCGCATGTCCCGTTGGGTAAGTCATCTTGCACAGCTTGTTGGCTTAAGTCTAGGCACCCGAGAACTTGGTTGTTTAAGTCGACCCCGTGCATAGCACGTTCCCTCGATGCGTAGCTCGGCGTAGCCCTTGCTCGTCGAGTCGTTGCCCGAATAAGTTAGAAGTATTGTGCTGGGCTATCGAAGCCATTTCTAGCACTGTCCCGCTCTAGCTGTGGTTGTCAAGTCACGTAGTCCCTTGAGAACAAGGCTCGTCGTATAAAGTATATGACTTGAGCGATAGCGTCGCCTATAGAACCAGGTCTGTCTAAGGCACGAGCTACGGTGGATCTAGTAAAGAGTATGTCACGATCAAAGAAAGTTCACGCGACTTATTGTCGTCGAGATCGGTCCTGCTACTTGGGAGTCTCACTAAGTCTTGATAAGTTCCGCACACGAGATCGTTCCCGCTACTTGGGAGTCTCGACAGATAGAAGGAAAGCATGGTCATGTTAAGGAAGGACTGGATAGATCGAGTTGAGACTTGCATGGTCATTGGACAACTTGTCGACAAGGTGAAGTTTTCTCGAACGGTTGCCTAGGCCAAGGGACCGATTCGGCCCGGAAGGAACGAGTGAGGCTCAAGGTAGGATGCTGGATGACCGCATGGGAGACTTCGACGCCTCCGGGCTAGCTACCCGTGTAGGGACGAGCTGATATCCCACGAGCCGAGATCCAAGATAGCTTGACATTGCTAGTGACCACCTCATGTAGATGTGTCGGCAAGAACGGCAATCCGCGTGTTTGCCTTTGGATAGCGTCAAGTACTAGCACGGCGTCGGTCGAATCATGAGACAGTCTAGCACGACATGTATCAACTCAGTAAAATGTAATTCCGTTAGTGCCAGCCTTGTATCAGCACGAGAGGAATGAGTTATAGCTTATGTTCAGCAAGACACGTGCTTCAGCACTAAGCAAGGCTTTCGCGTATCAAGTATTGGCTTTTGCGTATCAATATTGGCATTCACGTAGCGGCTTTCGCGTAGTGGCTTTTGCGTATCAAGTATTGGCTTTCGCATATCAATATTGGCATTCGCGTAGTGGCTTTCACGTATCAAGTATTGGCTTTCGCGTATCAATATTAGCATTCGCGTATTGGCTTTCGTGTATCGGCATTGTTGGCCTAAGTTTGCATAAGTTAAGTCGAGTGCCATCACTTTAAGTCGAAAGGACCGTAAGGTGAAACTTGGCTAAGTCAGGGAGTCGTTAGGCACGACCTCATCTTGAAGCACGGACAAGTCTAGACAAAGTCTAAGGGCTCGACCTGCACGAGTCGTCCTCCTGGACGTCGTTGGCACGATAATTGGTCTAGAGGCACTTGAGTTTAAGGAAAAGTCTTGGCACGGCCGAGTTCGCATAAGTTGCTCCTTGACGATGCACTGTCCCAAATACGTTGAAGTCAAGAATAGAATATAGCACGACCCTGCCGTCCCGAGTTGAAGTTTGGTCAAGTACCTAAGCGATGAGGCACTGCCTCGATCGAAATACACGTTGGCATGGCACGACCCTGTCGTTGCATGACCCCGTCGTTGTACGACCCTGTCGTTGCATTGTTAAGTATAGGTCGAGACGTCTTGTTCTAAAATGGATCCTAAGGCAAGATTAGAAAGACAATCGTAAAGAAAATTGTAATGCACAAAGTAAATGAACGTGTCGATTTTGTATGGGTGGGCGAGGAGCTCACATCACCAGTACAGTTGAGTACTGACACCCACACAGTGTTTCATGTGCAGGCACAGGTAGAAGCTCATGGCGCGGAGCTCGCTTGGAGGCGTCGAGGCACGGAGTTCCTTGGCGAGTCGAAGTGTGCGGCCGCGTAGACTCAAAGACTTATACGGGACATAATGTATGGACATCGCCTTCCGAAGCTTCCGCTGGATTCAAGCATTGTAATCGAGAGATGAGAGAGAGCAGAGTGACTTGTAAATGAGAGAAAAGTGAGCACGAGAGACTTGTAATTTGGCCTTGCGTCTACAAATGTAATCTTGTATTCAATATCAATAAAGAGCTTCTTTTGAATGACTTGTGTTCAGGTGTGCTTGTTCTAAATTTTCGCTGCATGTTTCAATATTTCTGCTTGGGACTTCTGTGCGACGACCCCGTCGCCACCGATGAAATCAGCCGTTATGAAACTGCCTTGCACGAGCGCAATCTAGGCTCGTGCGGCATCACGCCTTAGCGAGGACGATCGCTCCTACGGATGCGGGGCGTGACTGTTGCCCTTAGTAGGATGGTTGCCCTTAGTAAAAAGGGGATGGCCTTTAACATTTGCCAAAAACAAATAGGTCCTTGATAGAGGAATTGTAAAGACAGATTGACGATATCTCATGATTTACTATGTTGGCAATAGACGTGGATCTATCCTTAGAATTCGTGTCCCCAAATCCACAACCACAACGACGAACTAGTAGGTGGCATCTAAAGAGAACATAAAGATAGGAAAAAAAATATATACAAAACAGAGAGAATACAAGAATTACATAGAAACTCCAAGAGGTAAAAATTAATGGAGAGCTAGACCGCAACTAAAACATGGTTACATGACTTACAATTTTTTTACATCTTTGCACTCTTTCCCTTCAAATATTTTTCGCAGCCAAACACGTCTGTGAGCTTGAGATGCTATTTAGAATGAGTATAATATGTTATTTGGAATAAGTCTAAGGTTCTCTATTTTTTTGCCAAATAAAAACCAAAATCCTAGACAACCAATGATTTCTAAACAAAAACCACTTAGTTGTTTAGAATTAGTAAGGACATCTATTTGCAATCAACAGAATACTAACCCTAAACAACTAATAAAAAACAACTTAGTTCTTTACGACACGATTTCAAATAACTAGTTAATCCTAAACAAAATTGATTAGGTTTACGATTAGTTGTGATTTGCATCGTAACTTCTAACAAACTATTCTATGAAAAAAGGCAGTAGGCATGCATCTCATTTGGAGACAATTGTAAGGTGAAAATTATGAAATTGGCACTATTGGTATATTTGTCCATCTACCACTAATGAGAATAATGTGTTGATAAATGTTAAGTATTCGCCAACCGTATAAGAGTGGTTATACAATTTCTATTACTCGATCACCTTCGAAAATGGGTTATAGAGAGAAGATATCGAGCAGGGCCGGCCCTGAGTTCATGGAGGTAAATTATAAATAAAATAAAAACTTTCAAAATGGGGCCCATATATAATATAAAAAATAAAATAAAAACTGAAATAAAAGTAAATTATAAATAAAAATGTTACAACCAAGAATTGAATCTAGGACTTCTAGTATGCATGTATTACATAATAATCATTACACCACAATTACTTTGTGTTAAAAGAGGACCACTTTACATATTAGTTCTATTTTTTTTGGGCTCTCATATTTTTTGGAGCCCTGGGCGGTTGTCCTGGCCGCCCTGACATCGAGCAATCGAAGAGGGCGAGAATGATGTTCAATAAGTATTGTCTATGGTCTTTTGGGCCAAAACCATTTGTTATATACAAAATCATGTTCTACTCTGACCTATTTGAAGTAAAACTCCATTGATCTTTTCAAAGAGGTCATAAAATTGGCTATTTTCGAGTTTTGTTTATGTGCTTCATTTTGAATATTAGACATAAACTTGTGAAATGTGATACCAAAAGTGGTGAAGTTATCTTCATTGGATTGTCTTCTACTAGAAGGACATTTAGAGTATATAATTCCAAAACTCAAGTCACATGCATAAGAGTCTATGTATGTCAAGTTTTCAATTGATCCTTGAACAAAGTCTTTAATGATCTCTTGATCTTTTCTCCTTTGTTTCTTGGCTTCTTTGCTTTGTGGTGCACTAATGGGGACTGCACACCGATTTAGATACATGTGTTACCTACAATGTTTGGATATTTCTAGAATGACAAGGAATTTAATTAGTGGTTAGATAGAGAATATTGTAGAAAGATCAAGAGGTCATTAAAGAACATTATAGAAGCCCACCATAATTTGATAATACTAAAATAGTATCAAACATGGATCAGCTAGAAATGATTTTCAAATTCAAGTTAGAATCCTAGTTAGTGATGCCAAAAATGAAATTATCATGCACATTTTGATGTCACATGCTAATATATGAAATTCAGACAAACACTTAACTTGGATCACATAAACTAGGAAATTGCATTAAAGGTATATTTGAGATATTAAAATTGAAGAAGAATAAAATATTTGGTGCACTCACCTGATTTTATGTCAAAGTGTCCGGAGAAGTCCAGATAGTCTATGTTAGCACAATTTTGGGCCTATGAGCAACTGGTTGTCCGGTCAGTCTGAACAGAGAAATCCTGTTATTCAGTGGGACGGACTCGCCACGTGGCAGTGGTGAATGGTGAGCCCGTCCAATAATATAATGATATATGGTAACCTTAGCTAGCACTTCTATGAGCACAAGATGCAATATGTTGAACATTCTTTTAGATTGCAGTATGTTGTTTTAAATTTTGCTACAATATTTTTAATCAGAGCATCGTTTTAAGGTGAAGCATGCATGATGTTTATTGTATGCCGACAAATATACAAAAACTTGCAACCTAATTTCATCTTTACCTAAAACAATTAGCTTTCAAAGCTCTAAATTGCCGAAATCGTTATGGCTCCACAAATAATGAAAGAGCTTGCCTGGCTGATCAATGGTTCAAGTGAGAACAACAAAAATAGCCGAAATTAGCCCAAATTGGATAAGTTGAGCTTTATCAGGTTCTAAATTCTTTAATTAAATCAGATAACTTTAGCTATATTATCAGTAATAGTAATAGTGATATGCATAAAGATGGGGATTTGAGTGGACCAGTTCAGATTTCATTTTGTTGTGAAAGATATTCCAATGATTTAGCAATTGTGTTCTAAATTACATACAACATCAAGCACTGCTACACTTGCAAACGTTATCATTGTCTCAACAAGATTCTTGCTGAATCCTGTAATCAAGTAATATACAAATGCTTAATTAGGATTACAGGAGCAACTTTCTTTTTGAATTGTTTAGAGAGACACAGAGAAAATGAACTTACAGTGTTGGGGTTTTTTACTCGGCTTTGGGAACTTTAGGCCCACATTGGAAAAACCACCAAGTGTATATCTCAATATATAACTATGTTTTGTACTGGCATCAGAGTTGGCTCGAGGCTGAGGCAGACTAGGCAGCCGCCTTGGGCCTCCTCCCCTAAGGGACCTCAATTTTTTTTATTCATTAAAAAAAATGAAATCCAAGTTCTATTAAGGGTGTAGGCTCATGAAAGAACCATTATCACATTGGTTCTTTCTAGTCTCCTCGACCATTCGTCGGACGCCGTCCACCTGAATCAATGAGAAGTCGTCGGCTTCTAATCATTGAACTATCTTGGTATCTTTTAAATAATAGTTATGCACATCAAAAGGCGAGAAGAGTACATACTTATTCTTCTTAGATTCAGTTTAGTACTATTTTGTTTCATTTAACGCAATAAATTTAGGCGTTGAAGTTGCTTAATTTATTGGATCTTAGTGCTAATTTATGTGTATTCAAGTACTAGTTATATTGCATTTTAGATTTATTGGATTCGCTTTGGATTTATAAATAAAATTATATAGAGGAATGGGGCCCTATTTTTGGGACTTGTCTAGAGCCTCTAAAATGCTAGACTCAGCCCTGATTGTCATATGCACATGTGGTTTGGTGGCCCATGTGGGATAATTTTCCTAGACGGTCTAAGTTTAGTTCTCAAAGGAACAATCTTTGTTTTAGTCACCCACTTTGGGAATTTTATAGGAGCTAAGCCCCGTACTCGAGCTCGGACAAAGGGCGCAAAGTGGCGCTTTGATTGCGCACTTTGCACTCTGGAGGCGAGATGGTGCGTTTGCGCGACTCTATAAATGGCACGTGGCAGCATGTGCACAGCCCTCTGCGTATAGACTCTCTGTGTATGTCTTCTGTTATGGATGAGCATCAGAATAAATAAAATTACCTATAAAAGATCCTTGAGGACCAATGCTTATCTGTGACTGCCTAGCTTGCAGTGTGTCCTTACCATGACAAGTGTCATAGTGTCTTTTCAATGTGCCCGTGCCATCGTTCATTTTTCACTTAAATATTTTTTTACATTTCTTACACTTTGCTTCTTTAGCAATTGGTTTTTGATTTTTGGGATCTAAAACCGATGTACCCTCACTATCAGTGGCATATATTTTTTCATAATATTGCCATAAAACTAATTTCTTCCTACTTACAACATTTGTAGTCATGCTCCTAACTTCAGGAGGTAACATTTGTGTCGGTGACACAGAATCTGGAATAGGATTATTTGCATACAAATCAACGTAGTAAACAAATTTTTTTTCTGAATCACTTTCGTAAGAAGTAGCCTTTAGAACCAGTAGTATTTATAGTTTTAAAATTAAATTTTGCAGAAAAAGAAGAAAGAAGAGAAAAAATGTTATCTACCAAAAAAGAGGGGGAGAGAGAGAGAAAAAAAAAATCTCAAAAAAACTTATTCTCTAAAATTAAAATTACTTGGAAGGTCAACTTCATGGAAGAGATGTCCAACTCCAAGAATTTTTGCAGAATTTGAAACCTCAAGAACATTGCACTTTGGCCCCCAGGAAATTGCACTTCAAAGCCCAAAAACTTGTTGTTCAATCATCAGAGAATTGCTTAGCATGAATATTTTGTAAGAGAAGAAATAAATGGTTGTGTATAACTTTTATGAATTTTGGTCTATTTATAATTTTTTTGGGTGCAAAATGAACTATTTTAACCCAAAAATGAGTTGTACTTATAAGGGTATTTTTGGTTATTTTTAGCAAAATGACCAAAAATATCTTTCCAACGGTCTAAAACAACAAGTAAAATGGGGTTAAAATGGTCATTTTGGCCTCCAAACGTTTAACAAAAATTACAAAATCGGCCGAACCGGGCCTGGACCGGGCCGGTATGGTCCGTTTTAACGGGTTTGACTGGCCCGGATCCGCGGTAGTTTTTTTGGGTGCAAAAGGAACTATTTTACCCCCCAAAAAGAGTTGTTATAAGAATATTTTTGGTCATTTTCAGCAAAATGAGCAAATATCCTTCCAACGGTCTAAAAACAACAAGTAAAATGATCATTTTGGCCTGTAAATGATTAAAAAAATATTACAAAATTGGCCGAACTGGGCTTGGACCGGGTCGGTCCTGGCTGGCCAGGTCGGGTTTAACGGGTTTGACCGGCCCGGACCCGCGGTCAAGCCGGACCGGGATTTCGGGTCCGGAGGCGCAATCCAGCCCGGGCCGGTTGCTCACTGGGTCGGGCCAGTCCGGGTCGTTTACCGGGCTCTGGCCGGCTCAGACCGGGTTTGACCGGACAGGGCCTAAGGCGGGGACCGGGCCGCCCGGCCCATGTTGCACCTTGAACTCCATCGGAGAAGGAACATCGACAACTCGAGAGTACTCTATTCCCCAGCTTCTTTGCGTCATAATCTGCACGTACGTATCACTGTAGAGATTAGACGCATGCAGAAATACATCTTGAAGCATAATTAATCAAGAATTCCAAATCTGAACTGCAATGCCTAGTATATATATCGGAAAGTAGGAAAGAACTCTCCATACTTCTTCTCATGGCTATGGCGCGTTGATGCGGACTAATGCTGGAAGCTTCCTGCAGCTACTGGAATTGGAGTACTGCTACCAACTTCTACCACTGTCAGATACTGATACTCTGTCTACTGATACTGCAGATACTCAAAGAACTACCATAGATACAGGCCTAGACAGGCACTAGGCAGTCAAGCCATATTACTGGGGAACATTTTTAGGTACATATAATAGGGTTAGTTGCAAATGTACAAGTGAAAATTTGAAATCATTCTCATCTAGTAATAGTTAGTTGCAAATGTAATGTAATGTGAAATAACCTGTAGTTAGTTTATAACAACCATGGTTATATATATATATATATATATATATATATATATATATATATATATAGAGGATGTGGGAGGTGAGGTGCCATCCTATGGAGGGTGTCAACTTGTCACCCCCTACATGCTATCATCATGCACCCATGTGCTTGATGATAGCATGGGAGGGTGACAAGTAGACACCCCCCGTGAGGTGGCACCCTACCTCCCTTATTCTATATATATATATATATATATATATATATATATATATATATATATATATATATATATACAGGGGCGGACCCAGGCTTGGGGTGGGGTGGGCTGGAGCCCACCCCAAAAAAAAAATTTACATTTTTTTTCTTCCTTATATATATATTTTTGATTTTTTTATATTGATTAATCTACTTCCAGCCCACCCAAATATTTTGTAGCCCATCCCAGTTATATTTTCTGGATCCGCCCCAGTATATATATATATATATATATATATATATATATATATATATATATATATATATAGGGTAAAGTGCATTTAAACCTTCCTTAGAGTTGCCTCGTTCGCAAAATAAGACTTTTTAGAAAACTTAAAGCAGTTTGCACCTCCCGCAAACCTGTTTTGCGCAGAATACCCCTTTCCGTCAAATTGACGTTAGAACAGCCGTTAGAGGCCATTTTTTGGATTAAAAAAAAAGTGCACTTCCAAAAATACCCCTAATGCTTACATTTGGCTGTTGGCTCTCTTTCATTCTCTATGTATAAGACAATGTTTGTTTGAAACATAAAACCTAAACTTTATATTTTCTATTTTTTGACCGGTTGGTTGGAAGAAAAAATAATATTTTTTTTATATATATTTTTTTTTACTTATTTGCTCTCATTTAATATATTGAAACTTTTTCTTACCTACAGATCTCAAATCCAACTGCAATTTTTTTTATATTCTCTTTTTTTTTTTTTTTTACTTATTTGCTCTCATTTAATGTTTGAAGCTTTTTTTACTTATTCATTTTTTTTTCAAGACGTCCAAATAGAAATTATGGAAGCCTATTCGTAGATAATCGACAAAGGCGGTGGCAGCCACTGAACCCGGACCATGCTTCGACATACATGTTTTGGAATTTATTTTTAGATTTTTGACACGTTTAGTAATATTTAAGTTATTTGTTTAAGTAATACATGTGATGAAAATAAATTTGTACCAAGATTTACAATTTCAGTTAGAATTAATAAATAAATAATTACGATAATAGTCATGACTAATAAATAATTACGATACAAGTTCAGGACTAATCGGACATTTGTTAAAAGATTTTTTTTTTCAAGAAAAAATTTAAGATGAAAACCTACTATTTAGATTATAAACATTTATTTTCGAAAATGACGTCAAGCATGAGAATTGATTTTTGTTTAATAATCTTTTTAATATTTTGTTTTTTGTTTCCATTTTTTTATTTCTTATTTCATTTTTTTTTCATCTTTTTAATAATCTTTTCTAGGATTAATAAATAAATAATTACGATAATAATCATGACTAATAAATAATTACGATACAAGTTCAGGACTAACCGGACATTTGTTAAAAGATTTTTTTTTCCAGAAAAAATTTAAGATGAAAACCTACTATTTAGATTATAAACATTTATTTTCGAAAATGACGTCAAGCATGAGAATTGATTTTTGTTTAATAATCTTTTTAATATTTTGTTTTTTGTTTCCATTTTTTTATTTCTTATTTCATATTTTTTTTTCATCTTTTTAATAATCTTTTCTAAAATTAATAAATAAATAATTACGATAATAGTCATGACTAATAAATAATTATGATACAAGTTCAGGACTAACCGGACATTTGTTAAAAGATTTTTTTTTCCAGAAAAAATTTAAGATGAAAACCTACTATTTAGATTATAAACATTTATTTTCGAAAATGACGTCAGGCATGAGAATTGATTTTTGTTTAATAATCTTTTTAATATTTTGTTTTTTGTTTCCATTTTTTAGTTCTTATTTCATATTTTTTTTTCATCTTTTTAATAATCTTTTCTAGTTTTTAAGAGTGACTTTTATTTTCAAATTTGTATAGTTTTTGTTTTGTCTTTTTTCATTGTTTAAGATTTATCCTCATTTTTTGGTTTTTTGGAATATTTTGTCTATTTTTTATTTTTTCCATAATTTAATAGTATTTTTTGTTTTTTATTTGGTTTTTTTTTCTAGTTTTTCATCATTTCTATTTTTTAAGAATTGATTTTTTTTTATTTATCAGTTTTATTTTTCCCAAAAATATTTATATATTTGTTAAATAAAAAATAATTTATGACAAAATAATTTTAAATAATATTTATCCATTTTTTTGACGAAACTAACCGTTTTTTAACAAGTTAATACTAATTAAAATAATTTTAATAAATAATTTTACTAGCAAAGACCATTTTCCCTTTGTTAATATTTATCCACTTTTTAACAAGTATTTTTGCGTAACCGTTTTTAACAAAATAATTTTAGAACTAACCGTTTTTAACAAGTTAATATTTGATAGCCCAGGGGTAAAATGGTCAAAACAACCCCATTTTAACACCCGTAAACGGAAAAGTTAGCGAAGGGGTTGATTTGAGCATTTTCGTATCTAGTTGGGTTTTTCGGATCAGCGAGTCTTTATTTGCATTTTCGTGCATCTAAGGAGGGTTTAAATGCACTTTACCCATATATATATATATATATATATATATATATATATATATATATATATATATATATATATATATATATATATATATATATATATATATATATATATATATATATATATGTCCAAGAGCTATTATTACTTTCTCTTGTAACAACCTTGACTTTTTATATAAACCTAACAACATATCCATTCAAGTGTTGAATGCTGTTGTGAATAAAGATGAGCTATCTGTTGGGTTTGCACTGATACCGCTAATTGGGATGGAGATAGCTTACCCACTTAACGTGGGAGCTACAATGAGATAGCTTGCCCACTTAACGTGAGAGCTACAATGAGTTGAAGTTTAGCTTATCCGCTTAACACGGAGGCTAGAGAAAAGAAAAGAAAAAACAAACATACAAAAGACAAGAGAATTAACGAGGTTCGGCTATGTGCCTACGTCCTCGAACAACAATAGTTCTTTTCTTTCTTCTTCCACTAAGAATAGTGGGATTACAGAGTTACAAACTCTCTCTTGGATACACTCAAGAGGATATCTCTCATACACAAGTATGGAAGACACTTTGGTGAAGAAGCACTCGAGGTAGAAGTACTGCCCGAAAGAACACCGCAAGCAAGGAGCACCAAGAGCACCACCACTTCTAGCACCAAGATCACAAGGGAGGATTAACCCAAACATCTCCCAAACCATCTCCTTATATAGCCATAAGGGAAAGAACCTTCTCCTCCAAGATTCGTTCATGCAAGATGAATGAACCTTGGGAACTCCACAAGTCTTTACACTTTCTCCAAGGTGAATGAACCTTGGGAACACCAAATGCTCTCTCAAATTAAGGAGGGACCCCCCAACAATTTCCTCCTTCCCGACTTAAGTGGAAGGCTCCGTCATACCAGTTGCACTTCTGCAAAAGATGTGCTTGTCTTTAGGTAAAGATTTAGTCATCATGTCTGAGCCGTTGTCATTGGTATGGATCTTCTCAATTTGAAGTTGCTTGGATTCCACCACGTTACGAATCCAATGATATCTCACATCAATATGCTTTGTCCTTGAGTGAAAACTCGAATTCTTGCTCAAATGGATAGCACTCTGGCTATCACAATAAAGAACATATTCTCGTTGTTCTTGACCCAACTCCTGTAGGAATCTTTTCATCCACAGTAGTTCCTTGCATGCTTCTGTCGCTGCGATATATTCTGCTTCTGTAGTCGACAGAGCAACACACTTCTGTAACTTTGACTGCCAAGACACAGCTTCCCCTGAAAAGAGTAACTAAATATCCTGAAGTAGATTTTCTGGAGTTAAAATCTCTAGCCATATCTGCATCTGTGTACCCAATCAACACAGGCTTGTCATTTCCAAAGCACAATCTCATTTTGGAAGTACCTCCGAGGTATCTCAAAATCTACTTCACCGCTTTCCAATGCTCTTTTCTCGGATTGGATAAGAATCTGCTGACGACACCAACTGCATGTGCTATGTCAGATCTGGTGCACACCATCATATGCATAAGACTGCCAACTGCTGAGGCATATGGCATCGATGCCATCTTTTTTTTCTTTGTTGCTTGTAGGACACTGTCTTGAGTTGAGCAAAAATTGATTAACAAGTGGAGTTGCTACAGGCTTTGCCTTGTCCATGTTGAACTTCTTCAACACCTTCTCGATATAGCGCTCTTGTGATATCCACAGCTTCCCATTCCTTCGATCACGGAAGATATGCATACCAAGAATTTGCTTTGCTGGACCTAAGTCCTTCATTGCAAAGGACTTGCTGAGCTCTTTCTTTAACTTGCTGATCTTGTCATTGTCACGACCTACGATCAACATATCATCAACATATAGAAGGAGTATAATCAGTTCACAATCAGAGTACCTTTTAACAAACACATAATGATCAGAAGTGGTCCTCAGGTATCCTTGCTTGGTCATGAAGAGATCAAACTTCTTATACCATTGGCGTAGTGCCTGTTTCAGTCCATACAGGCTTTTCTTTAGTCGATAGACTAGATCTTCTTTTCTTTTGACTTTGAAACCCTCTGGCTGCTCCATGTAGATTTCTTCTTTAATCTCTTCGTGAAGGAATGCAGTCTTCACATCTAGTTGTTCCACTTCTAGATTTAGACTTGTAGCCAAGCTGAGCACTACTCTGATAGATGTCATCTTCACCACTGGTGAGAAAATCTCTTCATAGTCATTTCCTTGCTTCTGACTAAAACCTTTCACAACTAGCCTCGCCTTGTATCTTGGTTGTGATTTGTTTTCTTCTGTCTTCAGCTTATACACCCATTTGTTCTTGAGTGCCCTTCTTCCTTTTGGTAATTTTACCAAATCATAAGTGCGATTCTCATGCAAGGACTTCATCTCATCTTGTATGGCTTCCAGCCACTCCCCCTTTTTCTCGTGTGTCACGGCTTCTTGATAGTTTTCAGGTTCTCCTGCATCTGTTTACAATACATACTGTTGTTGACTGTAGAGGCTGTTAGGCTTCGGTTGTCCGTTTGATCTTCTCAGTTGAGGTCCTTCAGGAGCTTGCTCTTCTTGAACATTTTATGTACAATGTCATCATCATGATTGTCCTCGACATGATTATGGATTTCAGCTTCATTGTTCTCGACCAGATCTCCCCTTTGTTTCCGGGGCTGAGAAACTGGATCTAGGTTGACAAGAAATTCCCTGGAGCTATCAACCTTTTCTCCCTTCTGAAAATCTTCAATAGTTTGATCTTCAAAGAAGACCACATCTCTGCTTCTGACAATCTTCTTATTGACAGGATCCTAGAGTCTGTAGCCGAACTCTTCATCTCTATAGCCAAGAAAAATGTATTCTTTTGATTTGACATCAAGCTTGGACCTCTCGTCTTTGGAAATGTGCACAAATGCTCTACACCCAAACACCTTCAAGTATTGGTATGACACATTTTTTCCTGTCCAGAACTTGTTCGGTACATCACCATTGAGTGGAGCTGATGGAGACAAGTTGATTAAGTGAACTGCTGTCATTAATGCTTCACCCCAGAAACCCTTTGGCAGCTTGGAGTGAGATAACATGGTTCTGATCCGCTCAACGATCGTTCTGTTCATCCTCTCCGCCAACCCGTTGTGCTGAGGGGTCTTTGGAATCGATCTTTCATGTCTGATCCCATTATTCTTGCAATAGATTCTGAAGTCTCCTATGTACTCTCCACCATTGTCAGTACGGATGCACTTCGGAGTCGTACTAGTCTCACGTTCAACGCTGGCATGAAACTGCTTGAACAAATCAAAGACTTGATCTTTGGATTTGATTGCATATGCCCATACCTTCCTGGAATGATCATCAATGGAGGTGACAAAGTATCTTGCACCACCAAGAGTGTTAGTAGTCATAGGCCCACAAACATCAGAGTAAACAACATCCAGTACATTGGGTTTTCTAGTTGCAACCTTATAATGAAATGAAACTCTATGTTGTTTTCCAGCCAAAAATCAGTGCAAGGTTCAAGAGGTGTACCTTTCGATTTCAGCCCGGTCAATACCTCTCTTTTGGCTAGAATTTGCAATCCCTTCTCACTCATATGATCCAGTCGCTTGTGCCATAACCCAATCATTGATCCTGATTGGTCGATTGCTGCATTAACATGCTGATTGTTGATCTTAGCATATGTCATATAGAGTGTGTTCTCCTTCTTTCCTCTAGCAAGCACTAGGGAGTCTTTGCTGAGTTTCCATTTGCCTCCACCAAACACATTGGTGTAGCCTTCATCATCCATCATGCCAGTGGATATCAAGTTGAGACGCATGTCTGGAACATGTCTCATATTCTTGAGAATCAAGGGCAGCCAGTGTTGGTCTCAAGAGCTATTTCTCCTTTTCCCACAATCTTGGAAACTTTTTCATTTCCCATCCTCACATTTCTGAAGTCTCCGTTTGTGTAGGTTGTGAAGAATTCCTTTCTGGAAGTAACATGGAATGATGCACCAGAGTCTACAATCCAGCATGAATCTTGAGAGGTTAGATTAACCAGACCATCATCACAAATGATGATTATCTCATCGCCTTTTGAAGCAGTGGCAGTTGTGTCTTTGGCTTCATTCTTCTCATTTGATTCATTTCTCTTTTTCTTTTTGAGTTTTCTGCATTCTCTTTTCATATGACCCTTAAGGCCACAATGAAAGCATTCTATCTCCTTTATTGGTTTGAAAGTGCATCTGGAATAATCTTTTGGTCTGCTTTTGGAGCGGTCACGGTTGTAGAATTTTCTTTGATGAGTTCTTCCACGATTCTCAGAAACAAGAGCATCTGACTCGGTTGTTATGCCTTGTTCTTTCCGTCTCGCTTCTTCATTCAATAAACTATCCTTCATTAAGGTTAAAGTGATGACGCCTTGAGGAGCGGAGTTGCTTAAGGAAACCACAAGTGTGTTCCAACTATCCGACAACGAGCTGAGTAGCAAAAGTGCTAATAGCTCATCTTCCAGCACCAGCTTCATGGTTGAGAGTTGATTTACCAACTCTTGGAAATCACTCAAGTGTTCAGAAACACTTCGTCCGTCTTTGTATTTCAGGTTCACCAAACGTCGAATGAGTGACGCTTTGTTTTGAGGAGTCTCTCGTTCGTACATCGATGCTAACTTCATCAATATTTGATGAGCATCGGTTTCTTTGGAAACATTGTGAAAAACACTTTGGTTGATCCAAGGACGGATCTCTCCAATAGATTTTCGATTTAGAATGGTCCAATCTTTTTCAGATTTGTCTTATGGCTTCTGTCCATTGCAGAGTAACACTTCGTACAAATCCTTACAATAAAGGATATCTTCCATCCGCGGCCTCTATATGGAATAGTTTGAATATGTGAGCTTGATCATGGTTGAGGAGGTAGAAGACAATGATTCCGCCATCATGATCAATAAGCTTGTGTGGCTCTGATACCAATTGTTGGGTATGCAATGATACCGCTAATTGGGATGGAGATAGCTTACCCATTTAACGTGGGAGCTACAATGAGATAGCTTTCCCACTTAACGTGGGAGCTACAATGAGTTGAAGTTTAGCTTATTCGCTTAACATGGAGGCTAGAAAAAAGAAAAAAAAAACATACAAAAGATAAGAGAATTAACGAGGTTCGGCTATGTGCCTACGTCCTCGAACAACAATAGTTCTTTTTTTTTCTTCTTTCACTAAGAATAGTGGGATTACAGAGTTATAAACTCTCTCTTGGATACACTCAAGAGGATTTCTCTCATACACAAGTATGGAAGACACTTTGGTGAAGAAGCACTCGAGGTAGAAGCACTGCCCGGAAGAACACCGCAAGTAAGGAGCACCACCACTTTTAGCACCAAGATCACAAGGGAGGATTAACCCAAACATCTCCCAAACCATCTCCTTATATAGCCATAAGGGAATGAACCTTCTCCTCCAAGATTCGTTCATGCAAGATGAATGAACCTTGGAAACTCCACAAGTCTTTACACTTTCTCCAAGGTGAATGAACCTTGGGAACTCCAAATCCTCTCTCCAATTAAGGAGGGGCCACCCAACACTATCCTCCATTCAGGGCCGGCCCTGGGGCCGTGCTAAAAGTGCGGCCGCACAGGGCCTCCAATTTTTGGGGGCCTCAAAAAAAATATTAGGGTAAGTTTTGTAATCTTATAATTGAAGTTATCACATTTCTTTCTCAATTCCTACTCTACATTTGTCCAAGACCTCCAATTCTTCAATCCATATTCCCTACCGACTCTCAGAATCATAAAAAACTTTTACGGTTTCTCAAAGATCTTGCTCTGTTCGATGTGTTGTCTATCATCTCTAAGAGGTACAATTGCTATTGTGTTTCTAAAGATCCCTCAGTGACGGAGATCTTGATCTTGCGTCAAGTGACTCAAGTCTTGTAGGCCCTTAATTGTGTGATTACATATGACTTCTCATTTGGGTATTGATCATTATTCATTTTATTATATGTTCTCATCAACAAAAGAATTTGAGTCAAAATTTTGACAGTTTAACAGTCAGTACGTCTTATATCTAAAACATCTTTATTATACTATGTAATATTTTTGAATATAAATAATTTGAGCTTTGGTTATTTTGTCTAGTAACTACCTCTAGATTCAGTTATAATATACAATCAAGAGCATCTCCAGAGATTTTGATAAAGACATAGAATAATACATTTAAAAAATATGAATACATAAATTTAGGACCATATTTTTAGATTCGCACAGGGCCTTCAATTATTCAGGACCGGCCATGCCTCCATTACTTCTATTCTATATCAGAGTTCATGAAAAAACTATGACTTTTTATGTAAACCTAGTAACATATCCATTCAAGTGCTCTTTTGCGTAAAGATGAGCTCTTCTCCATTACTTCTTATATTCTATATTAGAGTTCATGAAAGGCCTATCCACCATATATACTTGAACATGTTATCAACACGCTCTACTAAGAAGAGTACTACATGATCCGTGACTTTTTTCTTAAAGAAAAAAAAGTAAGTAGATCTCAAAAAAAAGTTCAGATCTAATTAACTTTGGGCCGGGACACCCTCGAACACAAAATGCCTAGTTCTATGATCGTTGATAAACAATTTGCTTTTGGGTCGCTGTTATTGTTGGATATGTCTAGTATTCACTACAAAAGTAGGGGCGTCATCTAAGAAATCGGAGAAGTCCAGAAAAGAGTCAAAAAAGATGTATCAGAGCAAAGTTTTGGCTTGGTGGCATACCGGCAACATACTGCCGGTATGTCACAAAGTACCAAAAACTGGTGCTGATTTGTAATATTGTAATTGTTGATTAAGCTATCTAGGTTTCTAACTAGCCAAGTTATTTAGTCTAGGTTATTCTGATCCAAATATACATTATTTATTAAATGTTAATTTTGATTTATTGAGTTAAGTGTAATATTTCAAGTGTATACCTCAAAATTTGTACATTGGGGCACGCAAATCGAGACTATCAACCACAAGGTTGACGATCTTGTTTTGACGAGCGATACGGTTAGATTACATATTTCAAGGTACGAATTTACTAGAATTGACATATCTTAGTTTTGACACATTAATTTTGAGATGTCAATTGTTACGATCTAATTATAAAATTAAATACATCATAATTTGATCTAGCTAACGGTGTCATATTGCTATGAAAATTTATAGGTGGATGAAGAAAATCATCAAGATGACAATATTATAGAGATGGATCAAAGATCCAATGGTTAAGTCTTTCACAATCACAAGAAAATTGATTCTTGACAGGAGGCACAATCTTGCATGTGGTACATGGACCAAAATTCTCCCTCAAAATGCTTATACAAAAAGGCGGTTGAAAGTAGGAGAGAGAATAAACTTATTCCCAATTATAGCCAATAAAGGGCACCTAAACCGAGGGTACTCGGGAAGAACCCTACGTCCCTCAGTTTGGAACCTAGTTAAAATTTATTCAACTAGAATTAATTTTCTCGTGTCATCCACCTCTACTAGTCGTTTTCTTGTGAGTCCCATTCCCATATTTGCTTCATAATATCCCCTCGGGTCTTCTTTCAATATTACAGTAGGATTTCACAATTGCCCTCTGTTAAAATAAAACCAATAATTCTCCAATGAAGAGCACTGAGCACAAATATCTTTTACATGAATGGAAACCAATACAACCACTTTGAAATTACACAACAATCAAATCATACGTAGAAAGTAAAACAAATCCAAACAAATCTTTTATATATGTAGAAAGTAAAATCAATCCAACCAAATTGAAATTAAACAACAATCAAAATCATATATGTAGACAGTAAACATCAGAAGATTATTCATGCACACATGTCCAGCTAGTTCACAAGGGACAAAAGAAGCAGTACGTTGATGGAAACATTGCAAGCATATATATAAATATGGGCCTGTCAAGCGAGTGCAGAGAATAAATTAGAAGAATATATATGAACATATATATAATAGAAAAGGGAATTAGCTAGTTTGGACATTAATAAACGAATGAATTACCTGTTATTCCTTAATGGGTCACCCTGGTGGTTGTACGTAGGCGTCCTCTGTTTGTCTTCTTCCTACTCCTTCCTCTAATAGTTGGTTCCCAACAAGAAAATTTTGCCTGCGGTTTGAAGCGAATTAAGGGGCGGTCATTGAAGGGAAGGTTGCCATACTCATCACGATAATGGTCCCATGTCAGCTGGTTCCACCATTTCTGCTCTCCACTGGCCTCCACCACCTGCAAAAGATCAACATTCGACTGGACGTCATCACCTTGGAGGAGGAGAGGAAGCCTGCGAAGCCTCCAGCAACCGCGGACATAGAGGGTCTTCAACGAGGGTAACTTAGCTTCCGGCAGGTCCTCACGAAAATACATGAGTTTTGGCAGCTCTAACAAGATTAAGGTGTGAAGCCTAGGGTATAGGACGGACTCAGAGTTGTGCTTGACATCCCTGTAGGTGATCTCTCTAAGGCTGTCACAGAATTTGATGGTTAGCGTCTCCAGGGAAGGTAACAGGAAGCTGTAGTTTGGGAAAAGCTTCTCTAGTATTGGGCAATGCTCTATATGCACATGTTTTAGACTTCCGAATTCTGATGGAGTAAAGACATATTTTGGCGATAAGAATAACGTGGTTAGTTTTGCTAGGCCCGATACCCACAAGATCTTCAGGAGCTTCTGCTGGTAATCTGCATTGAAGACAACAACAGACTCCATATTATGGCACCGTGTGAGGATGCATTCTTTGAGGGTATTCATCGAGCTCATATCGGACAACCTAACAATAGATCTGTCCTGACTTATGGATAATGAGTCCATGTTATCAAGAAGATGGAAACGGCTACCAGTTGGTAACCACCTATCAAGTACCCCTTCCATTGTCAGGTGCCTGCAAAGGCAAGCATTAGGACGATGCTTCTCTTCCTCTCGCTCGCTTAGTAAGTTCACTCCTCTTAATATAGATATCTTTGTAAGGGAAATCCCTTCCTTGGATGATTCTGCAGCTACTTAAGGCTGATTCTGGTGCTGCTGCTTCTTTGTTGCATCTCCGCTCACAAGGAAAGATAGTGACGTAAATTTTTTTGAGTGTTTGTGCTTCCTAGGTGTTTAGTGAGAAGCTACTGTCTCACGTAACAGAGGAGAGCATGGTCTAAAGTCTAAAGTGCTGCAAATAACAACACGCACATTCCTGATTAGTTTATAGGGGAATTTGACAAATTTATACAACCAAAAAATAATTAAAAAGAAAATAGACAAATCCACACAAATCTTTTACATATGTAGAAAGTAAAACCAATCCAACCAAATTTTACATATGTAGAAAGTAAAACCAATCCAAATAAATATTTTACATGAATGAAAACCAATCCAACCAACATTTGCAATTAAACAACAATCAAATCATAAATATAGAAAGTAAACATGAGATGTTTATTCATGCATGCATATATGCCCAGCTAGTTCACAAGGGACAAAAGAAGCAGTCGATCGATCGAAACATTGCAAGCATATAAATATGGGCCTGTCAAGAGAGTGCAGAGAAGAAATTAGAAGAATATATATGAGCATTTATATAATACATAAGGGAATTAGATGAATGGAATTACCTATTCCTTAACGAATCGTCGTGGTGGTTGTACGTACGCGTCCTCTGCTCGTCTTCTTCCTACTCCTTCCTCTGATGGTCGGTTCCCAAGTAGAAAATTTGGCCTGTGGTTTGAATCGAATTAAGAAACTGTCGTTGAAGGGAAGGTTGCCATACTCGTCACGATAATGGTCCCATGTCAGCTTGTTCCACCATTTCTGCTCTGCACTGACCTCCACCACTCGCGGAAGATCATTAGAGTATTGTCTGTCGCCTAGGAGGAGGAGGAGAGGAAGCCTGCGAAGCCTCCAGCAACCGCGGACATGAAGCTTCTTCAGCGAGGGCAACTTAGCTTCCGGCAGGTCCTCACGAAAATGCAGGAGTTTTGGCAGCTCCAACAGGATTAAGGTGTGAAGCCTAGGGTATAGGACAGACTCATAGTCGACCCTATAGGTGATCTCTCTAAGGCTGTCACAAAATTTGATGGTTAGCGTCTCCAGGGAAGGTAGCAGGCCGTCGTTGTTTGGGAAGAGCTTCTCTAGTCTTGGGCAATGCTCTATATGCACATGTTTTAGCCTCCCGAACTCTAATGGATGGAAGTAGTGACTTGGCGCTGAGAATAACGTGGTTAGTTTTTCTAGGCCCGATACCCACAAGATCTCCAGGAGCATCTGCTGCCCTCCTGCAGTAGAGACAACAACAGACTCCATATTATGGCACCGTGTGAGGATGCATTCTTTGAGGCTTTCCATCGGGCTCATATCGGACAAGCTAACAACAGATCTGTCCTCACTTATGGATAATGAGTCCATGTTATCAGGAAGATGGAAACGGCCACCAGTTGGTAACCACCTATCAAGTACCCCTTTCATTGTCAGGTGCCTACAAAGGCGAGCATTAGGACGATGCTGCTCTTCCTCTCGCTTAGTAAGTTCACTCCTCTTAATATAGATATCTTTGTAAGGGAAATCCCTTCCTTGGATGATTCTGCAGCTACTTAAGGCTGATTCTGGTGCTGCTGCTTCTTTGTTGCATCTCCGCTCACAAGGAAAGATAGTGACATGAAATTCTACATGATCACCTATCAATCTTTGACAGTCCTTCTCCTTGAGGCTCCAGAAGAACCTTGGATCATCAACGAATATATGGGCTCTAGCTTTGTCTTCCCCCACATCATTAGTCGTTGTCGTCGGATATGAGTTTTGTCGTTGATCAGCTCCTCCTCTACGTCAAGGGTATTGCTGCCGTCGCGACGATAACTGCAGTGATCAAAGATGAACTCCTTGGGGAGATGTCGTATTTGGTGCCATGGGAATCTTCTCAAGTTCTTAGCGGCCAGCATACAAAAGTGCCTCAGCTTAGGCAGGCCATTAAAGATGTTGGCCGGCAACTCGTTGATTCGAGTAAAGGAGAGATCGAGAACCTCGAGCTCCTCAAGGTCATGCAATTCTATGGTCTCCAGGTTCTTGCATCCACGTAGAGAGAGCTCAACGATGGGTGATCCGGAGAGGAAGAAGGATCTTACGCTGCAGGCATTATCGGCAATATTTATCTCCTTCATGGCTCTACAGTTTTGGAGGTGAAGCTTCTCCAAGTTTTTCGCTCTAGATAACCATTCTGGCAAGGATGTTAAATTATCACTGCCCAATAGACTGAAGGTCTTAAGTTTTTTCCCGCCGACTGCTTCAATTTTCATCAAGGATCGACAATCTGTGATGTGGAGCTCCTCGAGTAGTCTTACTTTGGACAAGGAGCCCGGCAATGATACTAGGTGATGGTTATTAGAGAGGTCGAGAACTCTAAGCCACTCCATGCAGCTGAAAGTTGATTCAGGAAATGTGGTTATTTGTGTTCCTGTGAGACGGAGAACTCTAAGGTTATTTAGCGTTGGAAGAAAGGGTGGTGGATCCAATAGAGCGGTACAACCATCAAGGAAAAAATCGGTAAGGTTTGGCATGTGTATTGTGGTAGACAATGATGTTATATTTGTACATGATACATCTAGTACATGTAGATTAAGCAGATGATGACGTTTTGGAGAAGGTAAAGATGCAGAGGAGGAGGACGAAGAGTAGGGTTGAGAACATGATGGGAGGAGGTTTGTAAGTTTCTGGCACCCTCTTAAAGTGAGGAGTCTTAGATGATGGAGATAGGACACGGAGGAGGGAACGAATGTAAGGTCTGTATATGAGAGATCTAAAATTCTTAGGAGGGGCATGTACTGGAAGAAATCATCAGGTATGTTATGCATATGGGAACAACCCCTCAAGATCAGTGTAGTCAATTTTCTGCATCGAGGCGGACTAGTAAGAGGAAATCCAATCAAGTTTAATTGGAATAGGGAAATATGCTTCTTCTTCTCCCATTCTCCTAGAGAGGAAGGCACTTCTGAGTTATACCACCGGAACCACCATTTATACATGTAACGATGATAATGTAGCCTTGTTTTATAGTAGAAAATCTTCATGGCATCTGTTGGAATGATAAAAAGGTGATGACGGCCTGTTTGTAACAAGGACCTGGTTATAAACATGTCCATAATAGCCTTGCCTATATCAAACAAGTGGGAGGAGGCGTTGTCAGTGTATGCAGCTAGTTCAGTGATAAATCCCTCTTCCATCCAAAACCTCAGCAACTCATCTTCCTTAATGCCATACTTGTCATCTTGTACATCTTGTGTTCTTGGCGCCGTGAACATAAAACTATAGAACAAACAATCTAAAATCTTATCTTCTTCTCCGACTCTACCCGATATAAGAGGAATGGTAGAGAGGATGTCTTGAGCCTCTACCCTCAGTAAATGGATTATATACTCGCTCGATTCTTCTTCAAGGTAGTCATACTTTCTTGGTACTTCTTTAAGGTAGAGATCGAAGACAAGGTCGTCGCCAAACATGCCTGAAGTTATACCTTTGGAAAGTGTGCTAATCAACCAATAACATCCATTATGTTTATTTGGGATAGGAAGCCCCATTTCATTTACCAATAATGTTTGTTTGATAGGTCGATCGACATGTTCAAAAGACAAGTAGATACTTCTTACCTGTTAGCTTATTGTATATTTTTGTAGCCAATTCAGGTGATAAGCCTCTTTGCTCCACCACCCCATCATGAATATCATCCAGGTAGTACTGATAATAGTCTAACTCATCTCGATCACTTTCCAATAATCTTCCATGGTAGCCATCTTCTTCGTCCAGTATGCCTAGCTTCTCTGCTATCATCCTCTGTTCCTTTGCATGAGTATAGCTTCCAGCTCCCTTTGGGGGTTGTGCTGTTATTTCTATCACGTAATCAAATTGCTCTCTTCGTTTCAGGGCCTTCACAATGAGTTTCTTCCATGTTTCGAGTAAGGTAGTGTTCCCAATATACATCCTAGGAATCCAAATTATTGTACTTCCCCTTGACTTAATTTTGTCATCTATATATCTAATCATAGATTCCTCATAATAATTTTCTTGTTCCATGTCACTTCAAGGGATGGCGCCAAATATTGTTAAGCTGTAAAGGGGAAACAAAATCATTAACGTGCACATGCATATACATCTCCTAACTTTATTTGCTACAAGTTATGGCACTAATCATCACACATGGAAAAAATATTAGAAAATTGTGTAATTTTACATGTTACATAAGAAAAGGTCTTCAATATTTATCATTGCTTTTGTACGTAGTTCTTCTAAGGATGTTATACTTGGCCCTATCTATTGTTGACATAAACATCAAGCAAGTGGAGAAAAAAAAAGAATATTCATGAAGATTTTATTTCACACTGAATTTACATGTAATAATATTATTAAAAATATAAAATTTAATAATAATGTATAATACAAAATGTATATTTATTATTTGAGCATTTTATTCTAATAATTTGGATATTAGTAACGTCATTTATCAAGAAAACATTTTCAGAAGAAGCATTTGAAAACTATAGTTTTGCTATATAGGTGTTGTTTGGTTTGCAATATTGTCGAAAACTTATATTTCTAGTAATAAAATTTTTGGTAATAAAGTTCATAAAAAATTATAAAATCATGCATGTTTTGTATTAGTATAATATTCCTAAGAATGTAGTTGGTGTTATAATTCTTTTCCATAATTATTTTTTTCTTAAAAAAATTATATTTAGCTGTATTTCTAGCAAACAACTATTGTAGTCTAGTTGGTTATAATACTTACCCATTTACTGTCGAGACCAATGTTCAAATCTATGTAAGGAAGTACTTTTAATTATCAAAATTATTTTAGAATGCTTAATTGAATGGGTCATATCCAAGACTCAGCCGAACCTAACCCATGACATATGGTATTGGACATGGGCCATATGCCTTAAAATAAAATTTTCATGTAAGGCATAAACCAATCATAATTATCTACACCTAATGATCCTACTTCCTACACGATGTGGGACTACACTACTAACTCCTTGTCACCACTTTGAGCAACCAGCCAAACATGAGATAAAATCCAACACTCTCCATATTAGCTTTTTATGTCAGTCGAGAAACCAAGCACCATGACTACCTTAGCTCAATAATTCCAGCCAGTTGAGTACCCATGCAATCAAGAGATCCAACATATTGTCATCTCGATCCATTTGACCACAGCACCAAATCGACACATTTGTCCACATCACTACTAGGTGCCCAACCATACGTCAGGCTCCACCTTGGGTGTGTTAGACCAATATTTGAAGCCAATTCATATATTGTCTCCAATATTAGGTATGATACGCTATCGCTACGCATATTTGACTCTCAAACCACCTTATAAAGAAATCTCCTCTAACTCTAGCTTAAGAAGAGAGCCAGTATAAGATGATTATATGTATGAACGTCAAATACAATATGTCTCGAACCAACTAAAGTTGCTAAACTAGTCCCACCAGCCTAACCCGTAAACCTTGGACTTTGATACGAAATGTAGATGTAACCCAAATCGGAGTTTACCCATTAGGTATGATATTTAATTGACCCATAAGCCTTAGAAGGGATACCATATGTAGGATACAAGGTGTGACCTAAACTACAGTTGACCCATAAGGTGTGATATTGGACTAGTCTCATATGCCTTAAAAGGAAATTCTCAAGTAAGGCCTAAAGCAGTCCTAATTATCTATACCTAATGATCTCACATCCTACCTAATGTGGGACTAAACTATCAACTCCATATCACCATCTTTGAGCGCTAAACTAGAATGAGATACAACCAAACAATTACTTAGCTCATTTCAACAGTCGACCACCAAGGTACTGTCAGAGGATCCATCATATTATCATCTCGATCTATTCAATCATGATAGAAGTACCAAACCTACACGCTCATCCATATCATCACTAGGTGTGCCAACCACTACTAAAATAACACATATTAGCGACTTCGCTAGAAAACGCGCTAAGCAATATGTTATTAGCGACTACAGAAAAAAAATGTCACAAAAAGTCGCTGTTTGCAACATATAGCGGCGACTAGCGACATAGGTTAGAAATAATAGAAAAGACGACGCTGGACGTCGCTAAACGTCGCTATTTAGCGACATTTAGCGACGTAAAACACATGAGTCTCCATATTTTTTAATATTAGCGTCATTTAGCGACGTCTAATGTAGACGTCGCTAACCGTTCAATATGCACGGGGGGCAGCAGCTTTTCAGCAAAATCAAAAAAGTTTTCCCCAAATTTTTCCCTTCCTCCCCTTCCCCCCCCCGCTGCCCCCCCCCTCCGCTGTGCCACGCCCCTTCTCTCCGCCGCGCCCTCGTCTCCCCCCCCTCCTCGTCTTCCCCGCCCCCCTCTTCTCCGGCCACGCCCTCGTCTCCGCCCCGATGACCTCCTCTCATTCCACCCCTCCTCTCCCCTGCACTCCTCTCCGACCATGCCCCTCCACTCTGGCCACGCCCCTCCTTGATCAGGTAAACCCTAACCCTAACCGGACACACACACATACATGCAGACATGACACAAACGGAGACACACGACAAACACATACACCCACACGAATATGACACACACACACACACATGAACTTCTCTACCCACAACAGCCCTCACATAAATAATAGGATCCAAAGTCCTACCCCCCAAATGCTGCCCTAAAATTCTAGACTAGCCCTCCCCAATTGGTTCAATTTAATTTATTACACGTATAATAAGAACTATTTTGTTTGTAAGTATAAATTTATAAAATTTGTATATATGTTATAAACGTATGACACAGACACGTTGTTAAGATATGATACATACATGTTAACATGAGTTGGTATTGACACGGTATCGTAAAATTGCTATATGTGTTGACGGACCTTAAATTTATAAAATTTAGTAGTGTATAAGAGTGTCGAGTGGTAGATTATTGAGCGGTAGTGTGTATCTGTATGTATTTGAGTGAGGGATGAGTGAGCTACTGAGGGTTAGTAATATTTTTTTTGAGGGTTAGTATATATATATATAGATTGATAGATACATATATAAGGGTATAGAAATAGCGACGTTTGAACGATGCTATTACTTTTGCAAGCCTTTGAACGATGTGTATCTATCTTCCAAAGTATCTAAAAATGGATATGAATCACTACCTGCAGCATCGTTCGTGGATGTATAACCGTCATCCTGATGACTATACGGTGTACGGATGAATTCATTGAGGGTGTACAGCAATTCCTGCAGTTCGCCAAGGCGTTTCCTTAGTACATGGACGATACCAAAATTAATGTCCGTGTGTGAGATGTCGTAACTTAAAATATCATCTATAAGTGGAAGTCACATATCATTTGTACTCGAAGGGTTTCATGCCAAATTACTATCATGGACCGCGCACGGAGAACTTGTATCTTTAGCATCAGAGTCGGAGCCTTATGTGGATGTCCACAACCACCCTGCTTACGACGAAGGGTGGGTGAACTTGGCTTTGACGCGACGGGGCCTGGTTTTGATCCGAACAATCATGATGCAGCCGAGGAGGCACCGAATGCCGATGCTGCAAAGTTTATGGAGTTGCTGAAGAATGCAAGAACTCCATTATATCCTGGTTGTGAGGATCATTCACCGTTGGAGGTGGTTACAAGATTGTTGAGCATCAGGTCTGATTTTAACATGTCGCAAGAATGCTACAACCGACATGGAGTTGATTATAGATCGTGCCGTAGGGTGCTAAGTTGCCTAAAGACTTCTAACGGTCTAAGGATGGTGAGATCGCTCTGGATGGGATACAAGAAAACGATGCATGTCCCAACGGTGCATGTTGTATTACAAAGACGACAAGGATGAAGACGCATAAAAATTTTGTGTTCTGATCGCTACAAAGGCAGTGGTAGAGGACTCTGTCCCTTCTTTCCTACTCCTTCATGCCCTAATAAAATGTACCATATTGTGCTTGTGACTTCAACCGATTTTATATGAGTGGCTCGAATAGAAAAATTTGTAGCATGTGTCAACACTAAGATAGAACATTGAACAATTGAAGTGAAACATGCACAAGTGCACGAGTCGTGATAGAACATGATCGTACAACATCGAAGGACTATATCGATCGCGCGTGCATAGACTACACGACTCATAGAATATTGAATACTAAGTCGTAGAACATTGAATTGCCGTATCGAAGCATGCATCAAGGACATACATCATGTTAGAACATTGAAGTACCTTATCAAGGCCTGCATCAAGTGTATGAATTGGGGAACACTTTAATACTAAGTCTTAGAACATTGAATAACTGTGTCGAGGTGTGCAGTAATACACGAGAATTATGTAGTATGACTTTGTATACGAAATAGGCCGTCGTAGCATAATGCCACAAATAGCTGGAAGGGCACGGTACCCAAGGATCCATCAGAAGGGGTATAGTGCCTATGATTTTATCGGATGTTGCACGATACCTTGGTATGGTGGGGCTGTGGGTCGCCATTCGGAAAACTGGTCGGATATGTAAATAATGCGAGATGATAGTCTGTTGCGAGTAGATATTTTTTTTGCCTTATTTCGTTTTCAGTTGTTTAAGCATTGGCATAGTTATGAACTTGGATAACCTGTGCAAGAGTTTGCTTAAGGTGTTAACCGAGGCACCGGGACCGTTCAACCTAGGAGGAAATTATAGTGCCTCAAAGCACAACGTTATTGTGGGATATTTAATTTGATCATAAGGCTTGCGACCTACTATTGAAATGGAGCATCACAATATTGGATAATTCAGGACTTTCGATAAGGCTAGCAACCCAGCGTGAAGTATTCGCCTTCTTGTCACGAGATATAGTCCACTCTAGCTCGAAATGCCAGTGACCTTCATATAGATGATCTGCATGCTAACTTATATTTTATGTAGAGGCGATAGATATCCACCTTGCATCAGCGCAAGAATGGGTACATCGATTATGTTAGATTCGTTTCACATATCTGGTTTTTGTATGCTATCTTCACATGACATGGAAGGATGGTAAGCATTCACCTTGCATCAGTGCCAGGGTGAGTGCAACGGCGTATGGTAAGAAGTCGTTGTGTTTACGATGTATATCTGATATGTTTACTGCTTTGCTTATGATTCATGTTTAACATGCTCACATACTTTACTGCTTTCATAATATGTCATGAAACTGATCCTAAGGCAATATAGAAAGATCACTAGTAAAATATATGCTTCACACAATTACTTAGTGTCGGTTAAGACGAGTGGGTTACCTCACTTTTCAGTACACGACAATATACTGACCCACATTGTGGGCATCATTTCAAATGCTCGTGCTTGGGAGTCGTTTGATCAGTGCCTCGACGGCTATGAATCTGATGGGCGTGCATAAGCTCCTCTTACAAGACGATGCCTTTTGCTATAAGAGACATGGTGTATGGAACGAGAAAATCCTTTATGAGATAGAGATCATGAGTGTTGTAAGCCAACCTGGCATATTCATTAGGGCTATTGAGAGCCTTTGTAATATGTTTCATTATCAATAAAGTAATTCTTTTGTATACTCTGATTTGTCTCAATCTTTTTTTGCTGTAAATGTATTAAATTTGAGACAACCATTTATGATTTTGCCTTGCACGAGTGCAACTCTAACTCGTGCAGGTCATCATGCCCCAGCGAGAACGTCGATTCAATAGAAATTAATGCGAGGAC
>JANAVB010031619.1:6475504-6505504 GCA_029216955.1 Iris pallida
CGTTGCAATATGATTTCACCCATCCAATTATAACGGATTATACGTGCATAACCCAAATTTTTTGACATATACCATTATCGTGTTGGAAAATAAACTTGATTTGTTTTTGAGCCCAACAAATATTTTCCTTGTATAATTTGGACATGCAACATCCATCCACCATCATTGATAACTACATCCAACGGTTGATGAATCAGAAATAAAAATCTAGTAAATATACTAATATTATTACTAGAAAATATTTAGCTCAAGTCATTGCAACTAAATTGGACTATGTCTCTATGACTATGGCATCTCTTTCTAATTATGATACATGTCTCTGGAATTTCTTTTGTAATTTGGTATTTGATCACTTGAAAAAAAAATGATATCGCACAGCCCAACTATTTGATATACCGTAAAAGAATTACAAAAACTTGCAACCTAATTTCACTTAATAGCTAATTAATACTATATAAAAAAATATAACTAACCTTACTTGCAAATGTCTAAAGGAAGAGAATGTTCCGCTCCAAAAAAAAAAAAAAACCTGCCAAGGAGAGAGGTTCAATTGCTTGAGGTTCTCAGGTTTTCTACTTGCAGCTGCCACATTGTTATCATTTATAAGCCCAAGAAGCTTGTATATAACCCCCCAAAAAGAGAGGGTCAGATGCTTACTTTGGAGAGAAGGAAGGCATTTGATATATATAGCTTGGAGGAAGAGGAACTACGTACAGATGCTTCTTTGGAGAGAAAGAAGGAAGGAATTTGATTGCTTGGAAAAGAGGAACTAGATACCATGTGAGAGAAGGATTTGTTGATATCAGTTCAAACTGTTGCATTATAAACCGGTGAAGTTTTTTTTTTTTAAGGAAAAACAAGCTTCATTAATTTAAACAGAAATAAAGCTCATATCAAGATGGATATGAGGAAACATACAATCAGGTATCTCTTCATACAGAGACACTGAAACACCTGAAGTTAAAAGAATAGCATTTGTAGCTAGAGAATGAGCACATCGATTTGCCTCCCTATGTACATATAAGAACGACAATGAAGATGTAGTTGATGTAGCCTTCCTTGCATCTTCTATTAAGTGACGAGCACGCCAGGGAGGAATAGACGTATTGTTGATTGCGTCTATTAGAATTTTACAATCTCCTTCGATTATCACATTCTGTAAGCACTTCAAATTGCAGATATCCAAAGCCAAACGAATTCCCAATGCTTCAGCTTCTAAGGGGGATCCTCCATCCTCTAGCTTTGTCATTGCCAACTGAAATTCACCATATGAGTTTCGAAGAACAGCCCCCGCTGACATCCTCTCATCCAAGTAAGCTCCATCAAAGTTGATCTTCCAGTATGGATGAAGAGGAGGCTGCCATCTGACCTCTTGGTGAATCCTGGGTGTATCAAGGAGCGGAGTAGACCTGCCAAAGCTGGAGCCATCTATCATTTCCTTAAGCCTCGAAGCCTCCTCGAAGATTTGTAATGTATTGATTGGTTGATGATTGAAGATAGCCTTATTTCTCGCCTTCCAGATGATCCACATTTGATAGAATAAGGAGGAGATTAAGGATAGACCCCGACTTTAAGGCAGTGGAAATATTGATGCAGCAGTGGAGTCTTCCTGAATCATATTTGCAATTGCAGCGACATGATCCCAAGATTTACCTGTAATTGGACAGAAAAATAATAAATGGTTAGTCTCAGGGTTCTCCTTGCATAGAGGACACATGCCATCGATGTTGTTGATTCGAAGGTGAATGTTATCTTTTGTTGGAAGGAATTTGTAACGGCATGCCAAGCAAACAACACCACCTTAGGACTGATAAATGATAATGACCAGAATCTCTTCCACTCTTAAACCGGTGAAGTCTCTGAGCTATCCTAGAATGGGTAGGCCTAACGCATTATATGTTGGCAGTGTTGTAAGAACCAGACCGGACCGGACCGACAGTTGGACCAGGTCCAGCCGATTTTGGCCAAAAATCGGTCCGGTCTGACTAAAACTAATTCTTTTAAAAAATGTCGGGTTTTCTCAAACCAGGGTTCAACCCGTGGTGAACCGACCGAAATGGTTCACATTGAACATGTCAATTATGTTTTTTTTTTTTTTTAAATTCAAAAGAAATTATCAAGCGAAATTTGGACCATTTGATTCTTGCATATTTGAATCAAACCAAGAAGTAGATATTGATATCTTACATATTTGAACCAAACCAAACCAAGTCTATTTGATCCTCGGTTGAACCCGGTCCGACCTATACCAAAAAATTTCGGTTCGATTATTGGTCCGATTTTTAAAACACTATATGTTGGACACGTGAATGTATTTTTGACTTGGATAATTAATTAATAATAAATATTTTATTAAAAGTTTCAATAAACGAATAATCCATTGAAAAGGCGTGTCCTTTTCAAAAATTGTGTCTACTCATTACATTTTGTCTCTTTGTCATTTATTGTAGGAAATAATAATGCCTTATTCTCATTGATGGGGGCTGTTTACAATATATACTGTCTACACTATTGGGCTTATGGGCCATATTTACATTAGCTACAAATATAATCTAACCCCCCCTCAAGTTGGAGCATGCAAGTCACAAATGTCCAACTTGGGAAGTAAAGAATCAAACACATGCTTCCCAAGGGGCTTAGTGAAGATGTCAGCCAGTTGGAAGAAATAGGAACATGCGAGGCTATTACGGTGCCATCTCTAATAGCATCGCGAACAAAATGCAAATCCACCTCAATATGCTTACTGCGCTCATGAAATACCGGGTTCTGAGCCAGGTGCAGGGCTGACTGACTGTCACAATACACCGACATAGCAGACTCCTGGCGAACGCCCAAACACACCATTAACTCCTTCAACCATTTCAACTCACAAACAAGCGCAGCAAGAGATCGGTATTCAGCTTCAGCAGAAGATCGGGAAACAGTTGGTTGCTTCTTGGTCTTCCAAGAAATAGGAGACCCCCCCAAAACACCAACCAGCCTGTAACAGAGCGGCGAGTCAAGGGACAACTGGCCCAGTCGAATCACACCAACCAGAAAGACGGAGATCACAATCAGCTTTCAAAAGAATACCTGTCCCGGTGCATGTTTGAGATATCTCATGACAACTCTCAAAGCAGCATGCCAATGATCTTGTCGAGGCTCCTGTAAGAATTGAGACAAGATATGCACATATAGGCTAAGTCAGGGCGAGTAAATGATAGATAAATCAACCTCCCAACCAGCCTCCGATAAGTCTCAGCATCCGCCATCTTTGGACTAGTCGATTCTGCCAGCTTGTGATTCGGCTCCATGGGAAAGCCAGCAGGTCGAGACCCTATCAAGCCACATTCTGAAATGATGTCCAAAGCATACTTCCTTTGACACAAGAAATTCCTTCTGCACTCCGAGCCACCTCTATGCTAAGAAAGTACTTCAATACACCAAGGTCCTTCATGTGAAAGCAAGAACTAAGGTACTTTTTGAAAGCATCTAAAGCACCTGAGTCATTACCAGACACAATCATATCATCCACATAGATCAAAACATGCAACTCTACCTTCCCTTTAAAAAAGAGAAAAGGGAATAATCTGAATGAGATTGAATAAATCCATAGTCAGAGAGGCAGCAAGCTTAGCAAACCAACAACGTGGTGCCTGTTTCAATCCATATAGAGACTTACGCAGGCGACACACTTTGTTGGGTTCACTATGCGAAAAACCTGGCGGCAACTTCATATACACTTCTTCTGTCAGATCTCCATGAAAAAACATTGTGCACATCCATCTGGTGCAAAGTCCAGCCTCTCACAGCTGCAACAGCCAAAACGTCCGAACTGTAGGCATCTTAGCTACCGGGGCAAATGTCTCTGAATAGTATCCCCTCAACCTGATGATTACGAACACAACCAGCCTTGCCTTTAAGCGCTCAACACTGCCATCGGAGTTGTATTTATTTTGTACACCCATCTACTTCCTAATGCTTTCTTTCCAAGGAGGCAAATCGACAAGACTCCATGTCCGTTATCTTTCAGAGCCTGTATTTCAGTTTGCATAGCCGCGCCAGCCTGAATCTCGCGAGGCCTGGCGATATGAAGTAGGCTCAACACCTAGTGATAGCTGCAAGAAAATTCTGTGTCCAGCAGTAAATATGTCATAACTTAGAAATTGTGTTAGAGGATACGAAGTAGCCTGAGGAAGTGACGGAAACAGATGAACTGTGGTGAAGGGGGGACTTTTACTTCGAACAGCATTCATCACAAAATCCTGTAATCGCACTGGCTGTGATTTCTTTCTCATTCCTCTTCCCAATACTACTCGTCGGGCACCTCTGGCAACACTGTATCCCCTGTATCATCAGTAGTATCCGCATCACCCCCAGCGGACTCTCCTGTCAATACTTCTGCAGCTACCTGTGCATCCTCGCCACTCGGTGCCGAGCCGCCAGCAACCACTCCTCCGGCCTCAGCAACCGCAGCCGGCACCATCCCAAAAGCCTCTATATCGTCTCCGGCACCTCAACAGATGTATGGCATGCCGCAGAAGACATCTCGCTAGCAGAGCCACACCCAGGCTCTTTTTCATAAAAAGTAACATCACGGGACACAAAAAATTTGCCAGTCTCCAAATCATACAGTTTCTATCCCTTTTTATCAATTGGATACCCAACAAAGATACATTTTCTACTCCTGCTAGCAAATTTATCATGTCGGGATCTCAAATCATACGCATAGGACAGACAAATACAGACGAAGGAGCCGAACCATATAAAACTTCATAAGGAGACTTAAAATGCAAGATACTAGAAGGTGTTCTATTTATCAAATAACATGCACCCAGAACATTCCCCCCAAAAATCCACAGAAGAGAACCTGAAATCTCAATGCCCTGGCTACATTTAAAATATGTCGATGCTTTCTTTCCACCCTTCCATTCTGTTGTCCCGACACTGATGTTTGGAACAATATACCTTGAGATAAAAAATAATCTCGTAAACAATTAAATTCAGTGCCATTGTCACTCCGCACACGACGTATATCAGCCCCAAACTGACGCTTCACCATAGCAATGAATTTAAGAAACATAGAATAAACACACTTATCCTTCAATAAAATAACCCAAACAGCTCTAGAAAAATCATCCACCAAAGTCAAAAAATATCGTGCCCCATTAGATGATGGAACACGATATGGTCCCCACAGATCACAGTGTATAAGTTCAAAGCATCTCAAAGCACGACTACTACTATCAGGAAAAGTATCACGAGTCTGTTTAGCTTGATGACAAATATCACAAGCCTTATGAGAAAACACACTACTACCAGAGAGAAAAGGTAAAGTCTGCATTACTTTATCTGAAGGATGCCCCAGTCTACTATGCCAAACCTCGGAATCACTCTCTCTGCATGCCAGGATCACCGAAGCCAAAGAGGCTGAACCTCCCCCAAGAAGTAAAGTCCACCCTTTGTTCACCTGCTCCAATCACCATCCTCGTACTTCAGTCCTGAACAAAACACAAATTAGGAGTAAATAACATATCATAATTTCTGGCACCAATCAATTGAGAGACAGAGATCAAATTGTAAGTCAATGTCGAACATAAAGAACATCCGTCAACACCAATGAAGCAGTCAAAAATACTTTGCCTCTCAGAACCCTCAATAGTGCTCCCATCAGGCAAAATCATAGGACAGACAGGGCCCTCAAAGCAATCAACTAAACAGTCACGAGAACCTGTCGCATGAAGAGTAGCCCCAGTATCGAATATCCAAGAGACAGAAGAATTCTTACCCATCAGAAGATCAGAGTTTGAAGAACCAGAGTTGGAAGGATTGTCGTTACCCAGCAAGCTCATCAGTTTCTGCATTGTTCACCTGAGAGTGGTGAAGGATACCCTCCATGCATCATATCCGCCGAACTCCAGCTGCAAGACCAGCAGTGACACCATAACCAGCAGCGAGACATGATGAACAACCCCTGCGCCACCAGCACCGTCCCCCTTCACGTCTCTGCTGTGGTGCCGGGCCTCTGCCACCACCAGCGCCACGTCCCCTCACGTCGAGGACGAGTCTCCCACCACTCTGGATACCAATCTTTGCAAAGCAAGTTGCAACATCATGACCTATTTTCTTGCAATGAGTACAGTCCCTGGAATCTGAGGTTTTACTATTAGAAGTAGTAGAAAGTCGAGGTGAAGTCGTGATAGCCAGTGCCAACACCTCTCAGCAGCGGATTGGACCTGAGATTTTCGCATATCCTCCTCCTCACGGACTGCTGGTATGCCGATCTAAACTTGCTGAGGATCCTGAGCCAGAAGATTAGATCGGGTATGACCATACAACTCAGCATTCAACCCATACATAAAGTCCTGAAAGTGGTCTTCATCCCTCATAGCCTGTAGCTTTGCAGCAAGTTTACCACAGGTACAAGTAGGCAACGGGAAATAAGCAGCTTGTTCATCCCACAAAGACTACAAATTTCCAAAGTAGGTTTCCACAGACATCGAAACCGTTTGTTTACACTCAGCCAAAGCCACTTAATTTGTTGCTTCCGAGTGCCATTGCTAACAACAAATCTTTTCTCCAACAAGTTCAAATGGATAAACCTTCCAAAGTACGGCAAAGATTTCTTCAGAAGCGGATCAATGGTATTAAGAACCCATTGAACCAATAGCGCTTGCACACACCTCCAATCAAGTAATTTACTAGCATCATTAACAGGTTTGATTTTAGTACCATCCAGAAAAGTGATCTTTCGCCTAGAGATCAGGGAGAGATGAATCGACGAGACCACTCCGCAGAGTTCGGTCCACGGAAAATAATAGGAGAATGATATTTCCTGGTTGATTAGCAAACTCAGAAAATACGGATCCTTTAGATTCGGATAATTGGGTTGTGTGCATCGCCACCGCCAGTCGCGATGGAGTAGCTGGATGCAGCATCATCAGCCATTGTCGACGTCGGATCGGACGAGAGAACAGTCGGATCGGTGGAAGAAACGGGCGGATCGGAGGCGGATCAGCCGGACGTGCGACGGATCGGCCGAACGGTCGGGCACCGGATCGGGCACGAAGGGTTCGCGGCGAATCGGTCGCTGCTACGGGGTCGGCGGCGAACCTGCCGCGGTCGGGGCGCCGGATCTGGCGTAGGGGTCTGTCACGTCCCGCACTAGCTTTTCGGACGCGAGCTCGTGAGCAAGGCAGCTACGTATCGAGCGAACTCCAGCCCGACTCGAGTACGTATAAGCTGTCCAGGGCAAGGTATCCTGTCTAATCTAAACTATATCTCAATCCACATGTATCATATAAAACAAAAATGAACAAGTATGGGTCATGGTCTGCAGTCCATTAGCATATTGTTCGATTAGACTCTAAGAATGATATGAGTCCATAAAGTAAGCAGAATATATCATGATACTGAATGTAAAGCACGAGAAGATAAAAAAAATATCACAAGCAAATACTAGTATCATGCATCGCAATCCTCTACCATCCTGCTCTGCTAACTAACTCCATGCAGTCGCTAAACCTGAAGAGATCATCAGGTCCTCAGAGGACTAGCAAGATACATAATATATAAGCCAACATGTAACAGTACAAATATACAAAGAAGTAAGGGACAATCAAGGATATCCAACAAGACAAAATGAACCAAGACACAAGATCTAAACACAAGGATCCTAAGACACTGGCATGCCATACTAGAAATGGCTAATAGGTCAAAGCTATAGACTGCAGTCAAGGCAAGTACTCATAATCTATAGTGTCTCAATCGCAGTCAAGGCAAGTACTCACGACCAAGACAGTAGCCAATCCTAGTATAAAAATCCTATAGACCGTAGTCAAGGTAAGTACTCACAATATATAGAATGTCAAAGTCAAGTCCTACTCAAGTCATGTCATGTCAAGTCAAGTCAAGTTATAATTAAGTCGAGGGAATCGTGGTGTAGGACTAGACGACTCTATCAAAATACATATGAAACTAACACAGTGTAACAGATAGAATATCATAACAGGAAGGAACAAGAATGTACAGGCAACTAGAAACATGTAAAGTAAAACTATATCAGAGTGTACTGGACATGGAATAAAGCAATCACGAATGTAAGAAAAAAACCACAGTGAGATGATGAACATGCATATAATCTATACTGTACAAGTTGGCAAGGTATACTTGCCTGGGGGTTGCACGGAGAACCAACAATGTATCGCCAATCAACAAGTCAGAAAGTCCAAGTCATCACAACTGTCTCCGAAAGCTGAAATAAACGTTACCAACGTTCTCAGAATAGTCAAATTAGCTAGGATTGCTTGTCCTTAAGTCCAATTCTGGACACAGGGGCAAAACGGTAATTTCGGGCAAAAACGATGTCCGCCGTTGGACCCGCTTTGCACCGAAAAGCATGTCAGAGTCAATGGTCTCTAAAGTCGACAAACTATATGTCAACAGGTCTTTTTCGATACGAACCCAGCCGTATGTCCAAAGTTGGATTCCGGCAGGCCGTGCACAAAATCGCCGTTGAGTCGGACCGTGGGGCCCGCAAAACGACGTTCCGATTCAACTGTTTCAGAATTGGACCAAACTTGGCATACTGGACCATAAAAATGATACGGTCCTGTTGGCATAAGTTTCGTCTCGATCTGACGAGCGTGCACAAAGTAATTGGAAAACTTGCACAGAGGCCGATACGGTAATTTCGACGGATATCGCATCAAATTCGTCGCGCACACGCGACCAATTTGAATTCTGCCAAAGCCCACACGACCACGAAGCTGTTACGCACCTTTTGATGCCTTCGATTCGTGACAAAGTCGCCCGATTTGGCGGGACGCACATGGTATCGGAGGATTTTATTGAAATTCTATATTTTCTAAAACTATTTTTTCTGATTTTCGAGGATCGATTAATCTATACATAGTTTATGAAATTCAAAACTACGAAATAGTTTCTGATCTCCTATATGTTGTCTAAACATGTGTTCAATAGAATTTCTAAATGGTTACTGGATCGAGCGAAATCGATCCTCGAACATGGGTGTGTGGACTGGTTTTGTGCTCTGTTTTGGGCAGAGTTTTTCATCGACTTTGGGTCGATTTTACGAACGACTGAGGGAAGCTAAAAACAAACTATTTTAACAAATTAAAGGGGGTTAGGTTAGATTCGTACCAGCAAAATCGATTCTGGAAACGATCGAACGATCGTTGAGAACCGGCACCGCGAAGTCGACCTATTCATCGTCGTTACTGCTGCTGTCGACTCGGTCAGTCCGGCCCGCGTGCGCTGCTTCTGCGCGGCCGTGGCCGCGCACGGCGCGCGCCCAGGGTGGTGCACGGTGGCTGGGTCGACGCTAGGTGGTGTCGGTGCTGAGTCGGGTTAGGGTTCTGCTGATATTTGTGTTTTCTTTCTCTTGCTTGATATCGCGCTCGGTTATATACCATTGGTTTGGTTTGTTAAACAGAACGTATGGGTCTCGGGCCTGGGGTCTGTTTGACCTGGGCTTGGCTGAGCTGCAGTCGGGCTGGGCCTCGGGCTATGCTGTCCTTGGTTGCAGCTGCTTCTTAATTCCTTTTTGTTTTTCTTTTCTTTTTCTTATTTCTTTTATATAAATATAACATATATATATATATATATATATATATATATATATATATATATATATATTTCTAATATATATATATATACACACTTACATATATACATATATATTTTATATATATACACATACATTTATAATCTATATATAATCACTTACGTATATATATATGCATATATACACATATAATTTATATATATATACACAAAAATATATAATAATAACAATATAATAAGAATAATATATTAATAACAATAATAATAATAATAATAAAATAATATAAATAATAACAATAATGAGAATAATATAATAATATAATAATAACAATAATGATAATAATAATAAGAATAATATAATAACAATAATGATAATAATAATAAGAAATAATAACCAACTAAAATGTCCACTAAGAGTCCTTAGTGAACATATATACCCCATCTGGCCCTAGAATTTCGTACAGTTATTCGAAAATACTATTTAAATATTAATACTGAACTATTAACTATTTAGAAAATATTTGTCAAGTCCTAAAATAGATAAGAAATATTTGTACACACCTAAAATGTCTACATGGCCATCTTTGATCTTTCTACATGCCTACATGGGCTTGGATTTGTCTTGGGTCTAATCTGGACAGGTTCGGTACAACCGGGTTCCCGAAAACTCAATATAATTAAATAATAAATAAATCTTCGGTAGGGTTAAGTCGCAACTCGGCCTGGTTTTCCTAGTTAGAACAATCCTATGACTCGGCCTTCCCCTACTATGGCTAAACACTAGTCAAAGTACGCTACTGCACTATCCGTGCCATGATTCCTAGTCGTCTTGTACTCCAAAACTCATCTGTGGCTAAAATCATCTATCGTAATAATTATCTAATAATTATTTACAAAAATTCTAAAATTCCTATTAAATCAAATAATGAATAAATAAATATTTCAAAAAAATTTTTAGGAAGATGAGCTACAAATCTACCCACCTTAAAAATAATTTCGTCCTCGAAATTCTATTTCATGACTATCGCCTAAAATTTAAAGTCTACTATTATCTTAATCTACTCAAATTTAATTCCTCAAAAATATTTTATGGCCTTCTCTAGTCATTTGGTATTTACGAAATCTCGAGGACTTCTACCCACCTTAGGTCACACTACTCCCTTGAAACACAGGTCAATAAAATCTTATAATCTTCTAACTAGTGACTAATAATCCTACCAAAATATCTAGGACATATGGTATCTATAATCTCTCATATATATAAACAACCAAATATTCAATAGTCAAGCAATATTACTATAATTTAAGAATTTCGAGTAGATCCTAGATAGCACGATCGTTCGTCACCTCGAAATAAAAGGGACGAGAATCAATGGTACGGAAAGCAAGGAAGTATAATCGAGAACAAATAGGAAATTTCAAAGGCGGTAGAGAAATTTCTAGAGAATTTTTAAGGCAGTGTGGATTGAGATTTCCAAGGTTTAGTCATAGTCGCAAGCTCGTACCAGTACAGTTACGTAACCGGTACGATATGCTCTGACCTGTATGGGCCACCACAAAACTTGTCACGACCCGCACCCGCTTTTGGACGCGAGCTCGTGAGCAAGCCAGCTACTATCGAGCGGACTCCAGCCCGACTCGAGTACGTATAAGCTGTCCAGGGCAAGGCATCCTGTCTAATCTAAACTATATCTCAATCCACATGTATCATATAAAACAAGAATGAACAAGTACGGGTCGTGGTCTGCAGCCCATTAGCATATTGTCCGATTAGACTCTAAGAATGATATGAGTCCATAAAGTAAGCAGAATATATCATGATACTGAATGTAAAGCACGAGAAGATAATAAAGAATTATCACAAGCAAATACCTGTATCATGCATCGTAATCCTCTACCATCCTGCTCTGCTAACTAACTCCATGCAGTCGCTAAACCTGAAGAGATCATCAGGTCCTCAGAGGACTAGCAAGATACATATATACAAGCCAACATGTAACAGTACAAATACAAAGAAGTAAGGGACAATCAAGGATATCCAACAAGACAAAATGAACCAAGACACAAGATCTAAACACAAGGATCCTAAGACACTGGCATGCCATACTAGAAATGGCTAATAGGTCAAAGCTATAGACTGCAGTCAAGGCAAGTACTCACAATCTATAGTGTCTCAATCGCAGTCAAGGCAAGTACTCATGACCAAGAGTAGCCAATCCTAGTATAAAAATCCTATAGACGGTAGTCAAGGTAAGTACTCACAATCTATAGAATGTCAAAGTCAAGTCCTACTCAAGTCATGTCATGTCATGTCAAGTCAAGTCAAGTTATAATCAAGTCGAGGGAATCGTGGTGTAGGACTAGACGACTCTATCAAGGAATATATATGAAACTAACACAGTGTAACAGATAGAATATCATAACATGAAGGAACAAGAATGTACAGGCAACTAGAAACATGTAATGTAAAACTATATCAGGATGAGTGTACTGGACATGGAATAAAGCAATCACGAATGTAAGGAAAAGAACCACAGCAAGATGATGAACATGCATATAAATTATACTGTACAAGTTGGCAAGGTATACTTGCCTGGGGGATGCACGGAAAACCAACATTGTATCACCAATCAACAAGTCAGAAAGTCCAAGTCATCAAAGCTGTCTCCGAAAGCTGAAATAAACGTTACCAACATTCTCAGAATAGTCAAATTAGCTAGGATTGCCTATCCTTAAGTCCAATTCTGGACACAGGGGCAAAACGGTAATTTTGGGCAAAAATGATGTCCGCCGTTGGACCCGCTTTGCACCGAAAAGCGTGTCAGAGTCAATGGTCTCTAAAGTCGTCAAACTACATGTCAACAGGTCTAGTTTTTCGATACGAACCCACCCGTATGTCCAAAGTTAGATTCCGGCGGGCCGTGCACAAAATCGCCCGTTAAGTCGGACCATGGGGCCTGAAAAACGACGTTCCGATTCAACTGTTTCAGAATTGGACCAAACTTGGCATACAGGACAAGAAAAAAGATACGATCCCGTTGGCATAAGTTTCGTCTCGATCTGACGAGCGTGCACAAAGTAATTAGAAAACTAGCACAGAGGCCGATACGGTGAATTTCGACGGATACGCATCAAATTCGTCGCGCACACGCGACCAATTTGAATTCCGCCAAAGCCCACACGACCACGAAGCCGTTACGCACCTTTCGATGCCTTCGTTTTGCGACCAAGTCGCCCGGTTTGGCGGGACGCACATGGTATCGGAGGATTTTATTGAAATTCTATATTTTCTAAAACTGTTTTTCTTGATTTTCGAGGATCGATTAATCTGTACACAGTTTATGAAATTCAAAACTACGAAATAGTTTCCGATCTCCTATATTTGTCAAACATATGTTCAAATAGAATTTCTAAACGGTTACTGGATCGAGCGGAATCGATCCTCGAACATGGGTGTGTGGACTGGTTTCGTGCTCTATTTCGGGCATCGTTTTTCATCGACTTTGGGTCGATTTTACGAAAGACTGAGGGAAGCTAAATACAAACTATTTTAACAAGATTAAAGGGGGTTGGGTTAGATTCGTACCAGAGAAATCGATTCTGGAAACGATCGAACGATCGTTGAGAACCGGCGCCGCGAAGTCGACCTATTCATCGCTGTTACTGCTGCTGTCGACTCGGTCAGTCTGGTCGCGCGTGTGTACGCGCTGCTTTCGCACGGCCATGTCCGCGCGCGACGGCGCCCAGGGTGGTGCACGTGGCTGGGTCGACGCTAGGTGGTGTCGGCGCTGAGTCGGGTTAGGGTTCTGCTGATATTTGCGTTTTTTTTTCTCGCTTGATATCGCGCTCGGTTATATACCATTGGTTTGGTTTGTTAAACGGAACGTATGGGTCTCGGGGGCCTGGGGTCTGTTTGACCTGGGCTTGGCTGAGCTGCAGTCGGGCTGGGCCTCGGGCTATGCTGTCATGGGTTGCAGCTGCTTCTTAATTCCTTTTTGTTTTTATTTTCTTTTTCTTATTTCTTTTATATATAACATATATATATATATTTCTATATATATATATATATATATAACACTTACATATATACAATATATATTTTATATATATATACACGTACATTTATATATCTATATATATAATCACTTACGTATATATATGCATATATCACATATATTTATATATATACACACAAAAATATATAATAATAACAATATAATAAGAATAATATAATAATAACAATATAATAATATAATAAGATATAAATAATAACAATAATGATAATAATAATAAGAATAATAATAATAACAATAATGATAATAATAATAAGAATAATATAATAACAATAATGATAATAATAATAAGAATAATAATAACCAACTAAAATGTCCACTAAGAGTCCTTGGTGAAAATATCATACCCCATCTGGCCCTAGAATTTCGTACAGTTATTCGAAAACACCATTTAAATATTAATACTGAACTATTAACTATTTAGAAATATTTGTCAAGTCCTAAAATAGATAAGAAATATTTGTACACACCTAAAATGTCTACATGGCCGTCTTTGATCTTTCTACATGCCTACATGGGCTTGGATTTGTCTTGGGTCTAATCTGGACAGGTTCGGTACAACCGGGTTCCCGAAAACTCAATATAATTAAATAATAAATCTTCGGTAGGGTTAAGTCGCAACTCGGCCTGGTTTTCCTAGTTAGAACAATCCAATGACTCGACCTTCCCCTACTATGGCTAAACACTAGTCAAAGTACGCTACTCACTATCCGTGCCATGATTCATAGTCGTCTTGTACTCCAAAACTCATCTGTGGCTAAAGTCATCTATCATAATAATTATCTAATAATTATTTACAAAAATTCTAAAATTCCTATTAAATCAAATAAATGAATAAATAAATATTTCAAAAAAATTTCAGGAAGGGGAGCTACAGGGTCGGCGGCTGATCTGCCGCTGTTGGACGGGGTCGGTGTAACGACCATAGTTCGTATTACGTATTTTGGTATATGTGTACGTATATTGCACGTCTCATTGCATGGCTTATTGTGGTATTTCACTTGCTTGGTTCGGCTTGATTGGCTTGGTTCGGTTTGGATTGATTCTTCATGTGGACCAACCCCCACCCCCCCTCACCCTTCCTTTAATAGCCGCCAAACACTCTCTCTCCTCATTACTTCTTCTCCATTACTTCTTCTTTCTCACCATTACTCTCCTCACCTACTAGAGAGAGGTTTAGGCAAGTCCAACTTGCTTCATGGAGGAACTCAATTTTATTGTTCCATTTTCTTCTCCACAAGATTCTAAGCCACTTTAGTACTTAGCATTTTCAAATTCCATGGCTCATTCCATGTAGATCTAAGTTTCTAGCATTTTGATCTTCTTGGTTTTGATCTACTAAAATAGCTTGTTTTCGAAAACTAAGAGTTCCTTGTAGTAGGCATTCTGATTTTACGCAAGTTTGGTTTTGGGATGGCCCGATTTCACCAAGTCTTGGCCGAGATGGAGATCCTTGAGTTCCTGAGCTTTTTACGCATGATTGTATTGGCCATAGGGAGAAGACGAAGTTTTACGCACACGTTCTAACGTGTTAGCGTAGTGCTTAGCATTTACGCCCACGTTTTATGTGTCAGTGTGTTATTTCAGCCTTTTACGCACACGCATTTGCGTGCCAGCGTGCTTCGTTTTTACGCTGAGTTCCTACGAATTTTACGCCCGGGCTCTCCCGTTCGCGTAAAATCGTGCTCGCATAAAATCCCTGGCTCGAGCAGACTCTCGCGAGCGTAAAGTTTTGCCCGAGTGTTTCCTCGCGTAAAGTTTCACTCGCGTAGAGTCTCGTTCGGGAGTTTGCGTGCGTAGAATTCTACGCGCATAAAATCTTACGCGCGTATAATCTCGCTTGCGTAAAGCCCGGCTAGCGTAAAACACCACCCACGTGCACCTTGCTCGCGCTCGCATAGAGCCGCTTTACGCTCGAGGCCCTTGGCCTAGCGTAGGGGCTCACTCGCGTAGAGCCTTGAGCCCTTTTTGTACCCGGTTGACTTTATGTTCCTACACTCTCCACGACTTGGCAAATCACAGATTGATTAACATGCCCGGCTAATAATGGTATGGCATGGCATGACAAGTATTGATATGATATGACATGACGAGATATGACAAGCAAGCACGATGGGAACTATTGAAAGCTATTGCGACGACTTGCATGACATGACAAGAATGGATAACCTGGACACCGTAGATGATTGTGTTTTGGCAATAAATCTGTACTGTCTTGCATCATGTCTAGGTATGGATCCCTGAATACCACGGTCAGGGATACCTACTGAAAATTGACTAAGGCTAATAACTAGAATAATTCAGTAGTCATTTTTCCCCGCTACAGGCAATCCCGTTATCTGGGCGCTCAAGTGGACTTGTAGCCTGTCGATGAGTAGGGCACATTTCCAGCACACTGTCAAGGGTTGCCCCCACCATGGATGGATATTTGACCTGGATAATCTGGATGGTCTGCAGGGCTTGTGGCTGTTGGAATAATCTCATTACATTTTGCTAGTAACTAGGCCTGTGTTAACCCTAGCTAGTTAAAGTATCAAGCCGTACTCATTGCTTGGCCGTGATTGATTGGATTGAGTCTAGCCCAGTCTAGTTTGTCCTGATCCTGTACAAGATTGTAACATGACCTGATTCCTTGTGCTTTATTTATCGATAAATGAGAAACCATGTTCCGTTCAGATGAAGGATTACAACCCCGATCCTTGTTTGGTTTAAAGGTTGTAACTTGGCTATCTGAATAGTTCTATGGTTATCTTATCATATATCGTTCTGCTTATGTATGCTTACCTTAACAATAATAATCAGGGGACTAGTTCTGTTCAGGCGAAGGGTTACAATCCCGGTCCTTGTTTGGTTTAAGGGTTGTAACCTGGCTCCCGGAGCAATCCTGTGTCCTCTTCTCGCTTATTGTCCTATTGCACCACGTGTCATGCTCGTCATATTTTACAAAATTATGACATGACATGATTACCTATGCTTTCCTTAACAATAAAGATCAGGGTAAGGTTCTGTTCAGGCGAAGGGTTACAACCCCGGTCCTTGTTTGGTTTAAGGGTTGTAACCTGGCTCCCGGAGCAGTTCTCTATCCCTCTTCATTTATTGTCTTATTTCACCCTATGTCAAGCTCATCATATTTTACTTTACCAGCAGTATTTGAGATGGGTTACTATTCAGGTGAAGGGTTGCAACTCTGGTCTTTGTTTGGTTTAAGGGTTGCGACTTGGCTACTTGAATGGTTTTCTCGTACTCAATTCATTATTGTTGCCCCTGTTATTATCAGTATCTTATAATTATCTTTAATATCCATTTATGATATGCTGGTTTTAGTTCCTAAGTGGATCCTCCTTTGTGGCACTTGCTCTTTCTGGGGTCTGATCCAGCTGGTTTTGTATGGCCAGATACCGGAGCAGCTCCAGAGGATCTACCTACCTTCCAGCCAGATGGTGACCACCAGACGTAACCCTGGCAACGAGTGGATTTATTTTATTCTCCCACTTTATTGTAAAATTATTCTTTTGAGGCGTTTAGCCGACGAGCATGTGTTAGCTCGATTGCACCTTTATTTTACTGTCTGCCTATGGGCTGTAACATGATTGACAAATCCTAGGGTTGATCATGTATGACTAAAACTCTTGCTAGTCTTGACATTTTGTACGACTAGCTTTATGATCACCCAAATATATAATGTATGGAACGTCTTACTATTGTATATTTGATGTTCTGACATCTTGTAACTGTTATTACTTGCTTGAGATTGAGACAATAGGCTTGTTCATGACCATAGTAGACTGATGGCTTGTAGTTAAACCCTCATGTATCTAGACAGCCGTGACCGTATAGTGAGGTGGGTTGTACTTTAATATACGTAGCTGGCTATGTACGCTCCCGCTCTCCAGTATTCTGGTTCTGGGATATTACATGGTTTAAGTGGTGGCCCATGCAGGTCTTGTGAATCAAGATATATGAGGGTTTACCGAATAGATGTCTCAATCAGTACTCGCCCTTGATCTCTGCTCGTATCTTCTAAATCCCTGAAATGTTGACCTGATCACATGCTTGTATCTTTGATCTGTCCTGGTCCTTCCTTATTGTTTCCTATGTCGTCTTCTTCAGCGGCATTGTTCATGGTCCTACAGATCGGCAAGGCAGAGCACCTCCCGTGGACCAGCAGCGACCTGGGGATCAAGCCCAGCATTCAGGAATAGCCTCCAGAGTCATGCCTACTGGGATCCAGGGCCACCAGTTTATCCCGTCCAGCCTGCAGAGTCGGATGATGGCACTTTGGTGGGTCTCATCAGGACATTGTTAGCTTCCTAAGATCGTCGAGGAGATGTCTTGTACCAGGCAGTGACAGATGCTCTAACCAGAGGAGGTCATCAGGGTAACAGCGCAGCCAACAGCTTCAAGCGCTTGAACCCTCCATTCTTCGATGGTAGCAAAGATGCTATTGCTGCAGATGCTTGGCTTCAGGACACAGAGGTGATTCTAGAAGCAGCCAGGACTCCAGAAGGCGAGAAGGTGGCCGTGGTGCGCCTGTAGCTATTAGATCTTGCCTGCATCTGGTGGGCGGTACAGGCCGTTGGATTAGTGGCACCTATTGCCTGGGCAGTATTCCGAGAGAGATTCCAGACCAAGTATTTTGATACTGTAGCTCGATACGACCTAAGACGAGGTTCACCAATCTAAAGCAGATGGACAGGACGGTTGACGGATATGCGGCCAAGTTTTTAAGACTTAGTCGGTTTGCTTCCACCTTGGTAGCAACCGAGTTCGATAGAGCCTAGCAGTTCCAGCAGGGGCTCCATCTAGAGATTTTATTAGCAGTGGAGCAGTTTGAGCATCAGACTTTTGATGCAGTGTTGAGAGCAGCCAGGAGGCATGAGGTATACCTCCCAGAGGATCCTGGATAGGACCGGGGGTCGGAAGCGATCCCATAGCCAGATGAATCAGTCATCAGCACCCAGCCCCGGCAGCTAGGGCTTTCACTATGGAGCTCCGAGGCGGGCGGCCTCGGTGACGTCGGTTCAACATTCAACCCCGACGTACCCTCAGTAGCAGAAGCAGAAGCACTCTTCCGCAGTGGGATGTTCACCTGTGGGAAGCCAGGGCATGTGGTATCAGAGTGTCGCAGAGCACAGGGTTTGTGCTTGGTTTGTGGTACCCCGGACCACAGGGTTGGGAACTGCCCGAACAGGGGGAGTTCATCCTCATCAACCTTTTTTAGGTCCTTCGGTTGGGAGGACCAGCACTAGTCCAGCAGTAGCAGTACCCGTTCCCAAGGCCATTGCCACCGCAGGCCCATGCATTCCAGCAGCAGAGACCGTAGCAGTATGCCCAAGCCCAAGCCCTGATCTAGAGCAGACAGAGAAATTTTTAGCAGAAGGGACCTGCACCCAGTGAACATGGTCAGGTGCTGGCTTTGACCATGGAAGAGGAAGGATTGGCACCAGGTGAGGTGGTGGCAGGTACTATTCTCGTCAACACCTTTCCAGCTTCAGTATTATTTGACTCTGGTACCCTCGCATTCATTTATGTCTGCACGATTCGCGACAGGAATAGGACTGGAGCCCGAGTTATTATCAGTAAGGCTCAATATACTTACTGGTAATGGACTGGTGGGAGTAGATAGAGTGTTTTCCTCGTGTCGGATCGTAGTTAGCGGTAGAGAATTCCCTGCTAGATTGATAGAGTTCCCGATGGCCGACTATGATGTGGTCTTAGGGATGGATTGGTTGAGAGACCAGTATGCTAGGATTGACTGCCATATTGGCAGGCTTGTTTTTAGCATTCCAAACGGCCCAGAGTTTTTCTTTTCCCGAGGCGAAGTCGAACCTTCTCCTCCGGTGTTGCGGATGGCAGTAGCATCAGTACAGTTACCCCAGATAGTCGAAGAGTTTCCAGATGTTTTTCCAGAAGAGCTTCCAGGGATGCCGCCAGAGCGAGAGATCGAGTTCACTATCGACTTGATCCCTGGGACAAGCCCCAGTATCGGAGAGAGTCTACAGGATGGCGCCATCAGAGCTAGAGATATTGTACAAGATGATTGAAGAACTTAGAACCAAGGGATTCATTCGTGCTAGTGGATCGCCTTGGGGAGCCCCGATGCTTCTTATAAAAAAGAAGGATGGTATGTCCAAATTATGTGCAGATTATCGTACCTTGAACTCAGTGACAATCAAGAACAGATACCCTCTCCCGAGAATAGATGACTTGTTTGATCAACTCAAGGGGGCAGCGGTATTCTTGAAGATTGACTTACGGTCAGGATACCATCAGATCAGAGTCAGAGAGCAGGACATCCCGAAGACAGCTTTCAGATCTAGATATGGGCATTGGGAGTTCCTTGTTATGCCATTTGGAGCAACCAATGCATCGGCTGTATTCATGGACCTCATGAATCGTATCTTCATACCTTATTTGGATCAGTTCATGATTGTGTTCATAGATGACATCCTGGTCTACAGCAAGAGTGAAGTAGAGCATGAGTAGCATCTCAGAATTGTCCTTCAGATTCTCAGAGAGCACCAGTTGTATGCCAAGTTTAGTAAATACGAGTTCTGGCTCGATCGTATTTCGTACTTGGGATATATCATCACCAGAGGAGGAGTAGAAGTGGACCCCCAGAAGATCGTGGCCATTGAGACATGGCCAGTACCCAGCACAGTTACAGAAGTTCGTAGCTTCCTTGGATTGGCCGGCTACTACCGGCAATTTGTTTCAGATTTTGCTCGGATTTCAGCACCATTGACCTAGTTGACCCGCAAGGATGTGCAGTTTACTTGGACAACCGAGTGTCAGAATTCTTTTGAGAAGTTGAAGCGAGGTTTGATGACGGCTCCCATTCTCATGCTTCCAGATGGGACTAGGGGATTCTCAGTATATTATGATGCTTCAGGCAGAGGTTTAGGATATATTTTGATACAGCATAGGAAGGTAATAGATTATGCGTCACGTCAACTTCGTGATCATGAGAGGAATTACCCAACCCATGACTTGGAACTGGCAGCGGTTGTGTTTACACTTAAGTTGTGGAGGCACTACCTGTATGGAGATAGGGTAGAAATTTTTACCGACCACAAGAGCATGAAGTATGTTTTCACTCAGAAGGATCTCAACATGCGTCAGAGGAGGTGGCTAGAGCTACTTGTGGATTATGTTGTCAACTTGCAGTATCATCCTGGGAAGGCCAACGTTGTAGCAGATGCATTGAGAAGGAGAGCCAAAGTTTATTTCCTAATAGCACGACCAGAGTTGTTAGCAGATCTTCAGAAGATGGGCATAAAAGTTGTCCTTCCTACCAGTGTGGCATTGATAGCCAGTATGCAAGTTCAGTCTACTATAGTCGAGAGGATCCGGATGGCGCAGTCAGCAGATGCTAAGCTTCAGCGGCTTAGGGCAGAGTGTGAGGCAGGACGAAGGCCAGAGTTATGCATTCATGAAGATGGTACACTTCGATATGGTAAGCGTTTTTGTGTACCCAGCGAAGATATCAGGCAAGAGATTATGGCAGAGGCTCACAGTTCTCAGTATTCTATTCATCCCGGTAGCACAAAGATGTATCGTAATATTCGTCAACACTTTTGGTGGAATGGCATGAAGAGGGAGATAGCCCGGTTTGTCTCTCGGTGTTTGGTTTGCCAACAGGTGAAAGCTGAACATCAGAGGCCAGCTGGACTTCTTCAGCCCTTGCCAATTCCAGAATGGAAGTTGGAGCATTTAACCATGGATTTTGTGACTGGATTACCTAGGTCTCCGGCCGATAGAGATGCTATTTGGGTTATTATAGACAGGCTCACGAAGGTGGCTCACTTTCTTCCGTTCAGAGTTGGTCAGTCGACGGCTCAGCTAGCAGAAATGTACCTCAGGTAGATCGTCAGATTTTACGGTGTACCAGTCAGTATCACCTCGGACAGGGATTCCAGATTTATGTCACATTTTTGGCATAGTCTGCAGGAGAGTTTGGGAACTCACCTCCAGTTCAGCTCAGCTTATCATCCGCAGACAGATGTTCAGTCAGAACGTACCATACGAACCTTGGAAGATATGTTGTGGTCTTGCACACTCGACTTCGGTGGTTCATGGAAGATTACCTGCACCTGGTGGAGTTCTCGTACAATAACAGTTTTAGGCCAGTATCCAGATGGCTCCGTTCGAGCCACTATATGGTAGGAAGTGCAGATCCCCACTAGCATGGGATGATATTGGAGAGAGACAGATGCTCGGTCCAGAAATGATTGCTCAGACGATTGGGGTGATCAGAAGAGTCAGGGATCATCTTCGAGTTGCCTAAGATCGCCAGCGCCATTGGGCCGATTCCAATCGGCGTCCCCTTAAATTCTTGGTCGGCGACCATGTATTCCTGAGAATTTTGCCTAACCGTGGCGTCATTTATTTCGGCGTACGGGAAAAGCTTAGTCCTAGGTATATAGGACCGTTCGACATTCTAGAGCGAGTAGGTGATGTATCCTATCGTCTCGCTCTTCCGCCGTCGTTACGTGAGGTACATGACGTGTTCCATGTATCCCAATTACGACGGTATATCCCAGACCCGAGCCACATCCTGGATCATTCAGAATTGGTTGTTGGTACTAACCTTTCGTATGAGGAGAGGCCCATGTCTATATTAGACCGGAGAGAGAAGATACTCAAGAACAAGACTATTAGTCTAGTCCGTGTTGCTTGGGGTCATCACTCTTTGGGTGAGTCAACGTGGGAGCGTGAGGATGATATCCGATCGCGATATCCCGACTTGTTTGACTCGTAAGGTATAATGTCTATCTTATGCCTTATGCTCTCGTTCCTAGCTTGAATGATTGCTTGCTTGATTGCCTTGTTATAGCTTGCTGTGATTAGTATAGCTTATCCTTGTCGCTCTGGCCTCTTAATTAAATTTCGAGGACATAATTCTTTAAGGTGGGTAGAGTTGTAACGACCATTGTTCGTATTACGTATTTCGGTATACGTATACGTATATTGCACGTCTCATTGCATGGCTTATTGTTGTATTTCACTTGCTTTGTTCGGCTTGGTTGGCTTAGTTCGGTTTGGATTGATTTTTCATGTGGACCAATCCCCACCTACCCCCTCACCCTTCCTTTAATAGTCGCCCAACAGTCTCTCTCCTCATTACTTCTTCTCCATTACTTCTTCTTCCTCACCATTACTCTCCTCACCTACCAGAGAGAGATTTCGGCAAGTGCAACTTGCTTCATGGAGGAACTCAATTTTATTGTTCCATTTTCTTCTCCACAAGATTCTAAGCCACTTTAGTACTTAGTATTTTCAAATTTCATGGCTCATTCCATGTAGATCTAAGTTTCTAGCATTTTGATCTTCTTGATTTTGATCTTCTAAAATGGCTTGTTTTCGAAAACTAAGAGTTCCTTGTAGTAGGCATTCTAATTTTATGTAAGTTTGGTTTTGGGATGGCCGAATTTCACCAAGTCTTGGCCGAGATGGAGTTCCTCGAGTTCTTGAGCTTTTTACGCATGATTGTGTTGGCCATGGGGAGAAGACGAAGTTTTACGCACATGTTCTAACGTGTTAGCGTAGTGCTTAGCCTTTACGCCCACGTTTACGTGTCAGCGTGTTATTTTAGCCTTTTACGCACACGCATTTGCGTGCCAGCGTGCTCCATTTTTACGCTGAGTTCCCACGAATTTTATGCTCGGGGCTTTCCCGCTCGCGTAAAACCGTGCTCGCGTAAAATCCCTGGCTCGAGCAGACTCTCACGAGCGTAAAGTTTTGCCCGAGTGTTTCCTCACGTAAAGTTTCACTCGCGTAGAGTCTCGCTCGGGAGTTTGTGTGCGTAGAATTCTACGCGCGTAAAATCTTACGTACATATAATCTCGCTTGCGTAAAGCCCGACTAGCGTAAAACACCACCCACGTGCACCTTGCTTGCGCTCGCGTAGAGCTGCTTTACGCTCGAGGCCCTTGGCCTAGTGTAGGGGCTCACTCGCGTAGAGCCTTGAGCCCTTTTTGTACCCGGTTGACTTTATGTTCCTACACTCTCCATGACTTGGCAAATCATGGATTGATTGACATGACCGGGCTAATAATGGAATGGCATAGCATGGCAAGTATTTGATATGACATGACATGACGAGATATGACAAGCAAGCATGATGGGAACTATTGAAAGCTATTGCGACGGCTTACATGACATGACAAGAATGGATAACCTGGACACCGTGGATGATTGTGTTTGTGCAATAAATCAGTACTGTCTTGCATCATGTCTAGGGTATGGATCCCTGAATACCACGGTCAGGGGTACCTACTGAAAATTGACTAAGGCTAATAACTAGAATAATTCAGTAGTCATAAAGAGATTTTTCCCGCTACAGGCAATCCTATTATCTGGGCGCTCAAGTGGACCTGTAGCCTGCCGATGAGTAGGGCACATTTCCAGCACACTGTCAAGTGTTGCCCCCACCATGGATGGATATTCGACCTGGATAACCTGGATGGTCTGCAGGGCTTATGGCTGTTGGAATAATCTCATTGCATTTTGCTAGTAACTAGGCCTGTGCTAACCCTAGCTAGTTAAAGTATCAAGCCGTACTCATTGCTTGGCCGTGTTTGATTGGATGGAGTCTAGCCCAGTCTAGTTTGTCCTGATCCTATACAAGATTGTAACATGACCTAATTCCTTGTGCTTTACTTATCGATAAATGATGAGAAACCAAGTTCCGTTCAGATAAAGGGTTACAACCCCGGTCCTTGTTTGGTTTAAGGGTTGTAACTTGGCTATCTGAATAGTTCCATGGTTATCTTATCATATATCGTCCTGCTTATGTATGCTTACCTTAACAATAATGATCAGGGGACCAGTTCTGTTCAGGCGAAGGATTACAACCCCGGTCCTTGTTTGGTTTAAGGGTTATAACCTGGCTCTCGGAGCAGTCCTGTGTCCTCTCCTCGCTTATTATCCTATTGTACCCCGTGTCATGCTCGTCATGTTTTACAAGATTGTGACATGACATGATTACCTATGCTTGCCTTAACAATAAAGGTCAGGGGCAAGGTTCTATTCAGGCGAAGGGTTACAACCCCGGTCCTTGTTTGGTATAAGGGTTGTAACCTGGCTCCCGGAGCAGTTCTCTATCCTCTCTTCGTTTATTATCTTATTTCACCCTATGTCAAGCTCATCATATTTTACTTTACCAGTAGTATTTGAGATGGGTTACTATTCAGGTGAAGGGTTGCAACCCCGGTCCTTGTTTGGTTTAAGGGTTGCGACCTGGCTACTTGAATGGTTTCCTCGTACTCAATTCATTATTGTTGCCCCTGTTATTATCAGTATCTTATAATTATCTTTAATATCCATTTATGATACGCTGGTTTTAGTTCCTAAGTGAAGCCTCCTTTGTGGCACTTGCTCTTTCTGGGGTCTGACCCAGCTGGTTTTGTATGGCCAGATACCGGAGCAGCTCCAGAGGATCTACCTACCATCCAGCCAGATGGTGACCACCAGACGTAACCCTGGCAACGAGTGAGTTTATTTTGTTCTCGTACTTTATTGTAAAATTATTCTTTTGAGGCGTTTAGCCGACGAGCATGTGTTAGCTCGATTGTACCTTTATTTTACTGTCTGCCTACGGGCTGTATCATGATTGACAAATCCTAGGGTTGATCATGTATGACTAACACTCTTGCTAGTCTTGAAATTTTGTACGACTAGCTTCATGATCATCCAAATATGTAATGTATGGGACGCCTTGCTATTGTATATTTGATTTTCTGACATCTTGTAACTGTTATTACTTGCTTGAGATTGAGACAATAGGCTTATTCATGACCATAGGAGACTGATGGCTTGTAGTTAAACCCTCATGTATCTAGACAGCCGTGACCGTATAGCGAGGTGGATTGTACTTCAATATACGTAGCTGGCTATGTACGCCCCCGCTCTCCAGTATTCTGGTTCTGGAGCGTTACAGTCGGCGGCGAACCTGCCGCGGTCGGGGCGCCGGATCTGGCGCGTAGGGGTCGGCGGCGAATCGACCGCTGATGAACGGGGTCGGCGGCGGAGCTGCCGCAGTCAGGCGTTGGAGCGGGCGCGGACGGTGGTCGGGCGGCGGATCGGCCGCAGAGAGGATGGAAAAGATGGAGAAAATTTTGGCTAGGGTTTTTCTGGAGGCTCTGATACCATGTAGGAAATAATAATGCCTTATTCTCATTGATGGAGGCTGTTTACAATATATATACTGTCTACACTATTGGAGTTATGGGCCATATTTACATTAGCTACAAATATAATCTAACATTTATAAAAGCATAATATTTGAGTAATTCAATTCACTCAATTCATACATCAAATACTAAGTCAGAGAGAGAGAGAGAGACTACCTACATTGCTTCGTCCAGTTCCTGTGTTGTGAAGTGCTGTTAGCGAAGGAAAAGAATCGTTGTATCCTGGGAGACTAATCGCTATTAAACCGTAAGCATCAGTACGTGACGAATATTGTCTTAAGGATATTGAACCAAGTTCAAGCCTCGGTCTTGATTAGATCGTTATTTGATATTTTAATTTCAGAGTCTAAAATACATAGTTGAAAAGTTAATATTACATTATATACAAAGGTGGTGTTTGGTTACTACATCTTGTAATCGTTTGTCTATAACACTATATAACGCCTATAGCATTATATACAAAGGTTTTGTTTGGTTACGACAGATTGAACCGATTACATCATATTGTCATCGAATAGCTAGAACTAAGTTGTGTTTGATTTATTATAATGTAATTGTGATTATAATAGAATTAAGTTTATAATATGATTGAATTACAATTACATTACCATATTTTGTTGGAACATATAATCAAATTATGTAATATAATATCAATTGTATGTTGTTCAACCCTACAAACCAAACGGCTCCTAAATGGAATCGAGATTGTCCGATTGAGTTAGTCCTAAATCTGTTTATAAACCCAAACCTGACCTAACCTGTCCAAAAAACTGTTGGATGGGATTTCCAACCTATATGGAGAGAGTGCGATGAGCTTTATCCGTGTGTCGAAGAAACTCAGGGAGCTGAAGGCAGAGTTCTGCGAAGGCCAGACCAAGTTTGGTCCGAATTCGGTCTGAATTCTGCCATAATCAAACAGAACATTTTGGTTAATGCTAACCCAATTTCGTCCGAGTTCTGTCCGAATTCGATCCTAGTTCGGTCAGCATACTGGTCAGTCGAGCTAAACCAAATTTTGGTGTTTTATGTGTACCATTGGATCGCATCAACGGTCCAAATTTACTGCGGTTTATGTAATGTCCCGTCCCGCTATGTTCAACTGAATGAATCGGAATGCAACGACGTTCAGGCTTGGCTATGTAACGGCTTGCTCGGAGTTTCGCTCGGTCGAGGCACATCCTTGTTCAGTTGGGTGGCTTCGATGAACTTGCCTCAGCTTTGCCTTCACACATAATAATTTTGAGTTTTCATATGCATTGAGTAGGTTTACTAATGGAAGAGACGAATCAACATAGCTAAGGAAATAATCTCGTTCTGAGTCAGATTGTATAGAACATGAAAATATAGAACTTGATGCTTAGATAGCACTTCACGTTGGGTTTTTCAAATTGTACTTGGTCTTTCGACATCACGACTTGTCACTCCCATTTCTCGTTATACATATTTTTGGTGTTCGTGTACGAATTTTTGACATTGTTAGGTGAACTGTATTTAGACTTGTCTTGCTTAGTCTTGGCTTGGTTTACCTTGGTTCTTCATGGCATGTGACTTGGCTTGGTTTGGTTTGGGTTGGTTTAGCATGACTTGGCTTGATATTTAAACCAACTTCTCTCTCTCCTCTTCATTAATTCTTATTAACTCTTTCCTCTCCTTCTCCATTACACCTCCCACCCACCCAAGGCAAGTACAACTTGCTCAATAGAGAACATGATGGATCTCTATTTTTGATTGTTTTATTCTCTTTCTTGCATGATTCTAAGCTTCTTTAGGACTTGAAATTTTCGGTTTTCATAAATAGATTTTTGTAGATCTAAGTTTCAATTTTTTTCATTTTCTTGGTTTTGATCTCTAAAAACTTGTTATTTCTGAAAACTAATGGTTCTATGTTGTGAAAAATTTAATTCTACACAATTTTGGCTTTTGAAGTGCTTGATTTCGACTTGATTTGAGGGTGTTCGGCCATTTTTAGTTCATAGGTTACCTATGCACTTCGGTGCTGTTAGGGGAAGATGAACACCCGCGCCATTCGACGTGCGCACTTCACGCCACGCCATTCGTCGTGCGCGCTTCATGCCATGCCATTCGTCGAGCGCGCTTTGCGCCGCTCCTTCATCACACGCGCTTCGTACCGTGCCATCCAGTGCGCTTGGTGACGCGACATCCAGTGCGCTTGGTCACACGTCATCTAGTGCACTTGATCACACACCATCCTGTGCGCTTGGTCACGCGTCATCTAGCATGCTTGGTTGTGCCCATTCAGCATGCCCTCCCGCACATTTTTCTTGCGGGCCCATTTTCCTTGCCGTACGCATTCTACCGTGCATATTTATATGCTAGTTTCACGTATTATTAAATGTGAATGTTCTGAATCTTTGCATGTGTCATGTATTGGCCTAAATTATGATGACTCGTCTTGCTAATTTGAACTGGTAACTTGAATTTAAGCATGATAATATGATTCCGTCTTGATAATCTTGATAGTGGCCCACCACCTGACAAGTATCCTCGACATGATAAGTAAACCTGACATGACATATATAACCTTGATTGCTGTTGCGACAGCTATTTTTTGGCTTGCTAATGTAACTCTTGTCTTGACACCATGGTTGCTATTTTTGATTGTGATTGTACAAGCTACCTGTCTTGTTTTACATCATATCTAGGACATGGATTCCTAGTTACCACGGTCAGGGATTCATGATGAATCTGACTAAGTTAAAATAACTAGATTGATCAAGTAGCTCATATAGGAAGAATTTTCAGTTAAGGCGATCCCGTTATCCCGGCCACACCAGTGGACTTATAGCCTGCCGATGAGTAGGGCGCATTTACAGCACACTATCATGTGTTGCACTTCTTAAAATCCTAAGTACCTAAGTACACCAGTAATCTTGATAACTCTTGTAACCTTCGCCTGGATAGCCTGGATAGTCTGTAGGACTTGTGACAGCAGGAATATCTCAACTGCATATTGTTAGTAACTAGGCCTGTGATAACCCTAGTTAGCTAATAATAGCAAGCCGTAGGACGTGATTGACCGTGCCTGAATGATTGTATCATGATTACCTTGGAATTATATTCTGTCTCTTGTTCTTCCTAATACAAGCCAGTATGCTCTATGTTTATTTTAACGCTTGTCGTTATGTTAGTAAATTATGTTTTTCCATTCAGTGTTACTAATCATTATATGTTGGTTTTAGTTCATAAGTTGAGCCTTCCATGTGGTACTTGCTCTTTCTGGATTCTTACTCAACTAGTTTTGTATAGCCAGATTACAAAGTAACTTTCGAGGATCTACCGTTCTTCCGGCCAGATGGTGAATACTAGGCGTAACCAAGGTAACGAATGAGTTTCTTATTTTGCTCTTCCACTCTACTGTAAATTAATCTTTTGAGGCGTTTAGCCACCGAGCATGTGTTAGCTCGTGTTGTAACTTTATTTCTGTCTGCCTAAGGGCTGTAACATGATTGACAAATCCTAGGGTTGATCATGTATGACTTAACTTGCTAGTCTTTGTATTTTGTATGACTAGTTTTATGATCATCTGAATATGTAATGTATGAGACGTCATACTTTTGTATGTCTGATGATCTAATATCTTGTAACGTCCATTGTTTGCTTGAGATTGAGACACAAGGCTTGTTCTTGACCATAAGAGACTGATGGATTGTAGAATTAACCCTCAAGCATTCTAGACAGTCATGACCGTATTGTGTAGTATGTTGCACTCCAAAATACGTAGCTGGCTGTGTCTGTTCTTCGCTCTCCAGTATTCTGGTTCTGAAGCGTGACACGACTTGGGCAAAAGTAGAGTTCTTATGTTGACACAAAGACTATAGATTTTGTTTGACATAGCAGGCACGTTCCCACGATTTCATTGCCACGTTAAATTTCCATGGTTTCAAAGACTTATCATATAGGGTATGACTTGATTGGTGGTAAGACACAGAATATGGTTGGTTCAAGTTAAGCCGGAGAACTATCAAATATTCGTTCATAAGTTTTAGTCAAAATGAGATGGTAACAAGAAAAGTTCTCGGGACCGAAAATCGTCGAGGTAATCGCTGGTTTTGGAGCTGCAAAGAGATGAAAAGATAAGATGATGAGAAATGGTCTTATAAGTACGTCAGATTGAGTGGAGTCTTGCATGGTCATGGGCAAATGGTGCA